>VXBX01001526.1:259083-282861 GCA_013400415.1 Scytalopus superciliaris
GACCGGCCCAGCCCAGCCCAGCCCAGCCCGGCACGTCGCGGCACGTCCCGGCACGGCTGCGGTTGCGGTGCCCGGTGGGTGCGGTGCCCGGTGGGTGCGGTGCCCGGGGCTCCGGCTGCACTGACAAGGGCGAGGGCCCGTCTGGAAGCGGTTTGAGGGGTCTTTGAACGTCGAGGAAAGAGTAAGAGCACGTGTGTCCTCACGTATGTCCCCATCGCTGCCCCACACCGTGTGAGATTTGCCTCAAAATGGGAAACCTGGAGCCGGGCTGGGTGCGGGCTCACACACATCCTCAGGGCCTGGGTACTGTGTGGCTGGTGGCAGCAGCCACTCCAGAGAGGGCTGGAACAACCACCCTGCTCCTGCCCTGAGCAGCATTTCATGGGATGGGCAAGACCCCAATCTCCCTTTTGGCTGCAAAAAGCCTGAGGCCAAACCCACCGGCAGCACCAGTGCTCCCAGTGCAGCTCCCAGCAGGTCACAACCACAGCAAAGGCACCTGTGCAATTCACACACCTCTTCTGCAAAGCCTGAAAATGCACGGAGGGACGTGGTGGTGCCACAGCCCTGCCTGACACATCACCCTCAGCACTTGGGAGGGGCACAGGGCAGAGATCACTCACACGGGAGTGTCTGTGTGCACCAGGGCAATATGAGGGATATTTGCTATCCAGATAAACAGTAAAAATCAGATTATTTCAGGTGTTTTCTGCCGTGAGATTACAGATGTTTGCTACAAAGAGATTCTTTAAATTGGATTTGAAAATACTGACTGTATTTCCTTGCCCTTCCCTGAGCAGGGCTCCAGCAGAAGGAATGGGGGTGCTCTTCCCATTCCCCCCAGCAAAGCAGGGCCCTGGGCAGGAGCTCCACGGCCTCGCACCAGCATTTCTAATCAATACTTCAAAAAAAAAAAAAAGTTGTACCCACTGCAGCATTTGCTGCATGTCAGAATAAAGCCCAGCTCAGAGCAGAGCATTGATCTCTGCCCAAGTTCATTACTCCCTCCAGAGTTAAAAGCTGAAGGAAGGAGGGAGTGATGGTGACAAATGGGCACAGCTGATGTGGCCAGCTGGATTCAGAGGGTTCTGTGGCCAGTTGGGTTCAGAGGGTCCCACTCTGGGATGGTGACAGCAGCAGTGGCAAAGGGCTCCAGACCTCCTGAGGGAAAGCTGCCCAGAGCTGCTGAGCAAACAGGGCTGCCTTGGGGAGTGACTCTGGACTGGATCCTGACAAAGGAAAAGCATCAGATCCCACAGAGGAATGTGCAGAGGAAAAACCCAGGCACCAAAATAGAGGGCTTATGTACCAAAAGATGGGGTTCATGCACAGAGAGACAGGGCTTATGCACAGGGTCAAGAGTAACAGGAGAAGCAGCAGAGGCCAAGCACCCATGTGCCCCACATCAAGGCTGCTGTTTTGTCCAGGGACCAGCCCCTGCCCCAGGCCAGCGAGGGAACGTGAACAAACCCACCCTGAAAGGGCAGCTACAAACTGTGCCTCCCCGACCTGGCTGAGCACCCACCCACAAGTGCAGCCCGTGCAGAAGCTGGAGGTGTCACGCAGAGGGGATGGTGCATCCCAGGCATGGGCAGGGGTCCCCTGCCCCAGCCCAGCTCCTGCACCCCCAACACAAGGATGGCAGAGCCAAGGCTGCACAGTCGCACCTCAAGGGCTGAAACCTGCCCGTGCACCATCAGACATATTTAAATCATGCCAGGATGAAGCAAAGAGCATAAATTCCTCCAGGAGCTGGGAACACCTCTAAAGGCAGAGCCTGAATTAAGCCCCATTTCCAGCTGATTTTCTGCCACTGCAGCGGATGACAAATGGGCACCAGGGCTGTGCAGGGCCCAGTGGATGGGGAAGAGTCAGTGCCTGCGCGTCTCAAGCGCGCCGTGAAGGTTTCATTTTCCTCCTCAATTTTAATTCAGCAGTGAAGAGGTCCTGGGCAGGTGCTGCCTGAGGGAGCAGCCATGCAGCCCCAGTGAACCCCCATGAGGTTATGGGGATGTGGCAGGAGGCCACTCACATATAGGAGTGGAAGCACAGCCAGTTCTGTGTAACGAGGTCCCTTATCTGCACACTCATTATTGCTCCCTCACAGGGCTCCTGTTCCAGCAGAACAGGCCCAGGGACTCACTCTTGAGGATGAAATGCTCCTTATCTTTGTCAGTGCCACATTCCTGCCCGGCTCNTGCAGTGACACCACAAAGATCCCAGTGGCACCTCATCCCCCATGATCACAGCTCGCGTGCCCACGAGGTTCACATGGGGGCTCTGGGACACTGGTCCATCAGGCAAAGGCAACCTGTGAAGCTGGAGGGTGCAGTGGAGCTCAGAAAGAGTGGGATGAGGTTGGAAGGGAATCGGGGGTCATCCAGATCAGCAGCACCTCACAGGGCACCAGCTCCAGGAGGATTCAGACCCTGTGGGGCAGCTGGGACAATCTGCTCACTGGGGCACAGGGACCATCCCCTGAGGAATGGCCCCAGGCTGGCGTTGCCCAAGGACAACCAGAACAAAACAAGGTTGGTCCCTTCCTACTGGCTCCCCAGGGCTGCTTGTGCTTGTTCTGATGCCATCCATGCCCTGGGTTCTCTTTCAACAGCAAGAGCTGCCCAGCAACTGGAAGAAAAGAAAAACCAAACCCCAGAGCTGCTGAAGCACTGGGGGCTGCCTCTCATGCATTGTTTTGAAATTCACCATTTTAAGGGTTCATGTGGGGGCACCCCCAGGCTCAGCACTGAGCTCTCCTGAGGTCCAGGAACCAACGCTCAAATCTGTGTCTGCCTGGGAGAGTGAATTGGGTTGTTCATCTCTCTGACGGGCAGAATAAACACCCTCCACATTGATACCGAGCTCATTTCTGATACTTGTTTAGAGACTTGACAATTCCTCTATAAAAGGATTTCCTTCCACAGCTGAAGTTTGACATTCCTGCATTATTAGATTATTTGCAAAGGTCTGCGTGCGCTGCAGGAAAACAATGCTCCCGCCAGGCAACATTACAGCCTGCTCCTCCACAAATCATCCCGGGCACAGCCAGCCACGGAGGCAGAGCCTGTCTGGATCCCCCAGTGCAGGGGCAGCCAGGGAGGGGGCAGGCAGGAGCTCAGGTGAGAAAACACAACCCACCCACCCACACCATGAGAGCCACAGCAGCAGCAAAAAATAAGAGGCCAAGCAGGAGGAAATTGGGTAGAGGGAACTGTGCTCCAGATGCACCAGCACCACCATGGGCTCTTTGTGGCACTGCCAGCACAGCCCTTCCCAGCAGCAGAAGGGAGAGCATCCCTGAACCAGGCACTCGTAGTGTCTGCACCCCACTGCCTGGTTTGGAGTGGTCACAGTCCTGCACCCCAACAGCCCACCCTGGGGATCCAGGCACAGTGTGGGAAAGGCAGCAGGAACCCACACAGCATGTGGAGGCTTTGGGAGTCAAAGGCTTCTGCCCAGAGCAGCCCCCACACAGGGAAGTCTCTAAAGCATAAAATACAGAAGAAAATGACTTGAAAAGAATTATTTCTTCAGAGAACAACTCAAGCCTGTTTCCGGACCATTAACTCCTTCCTCTGCAGAACGCATTGCCAGGTTCCCGATGGAGAGGAGCACCATCACAGGTGTCCGTCACCGTGGAACAGTTCCCTCTCTCCAAACCATTAGGCACCAAAAAAATTAAATGTGAAAAACTATCAACCCCCCAAACCAACCAGCCCTTCCCTCCTCCAGATGATTTCCTGCCCCAGGAGAAGAGCCTTCCCTGAGAGCCAGGCCTTAAAGGAAAAAAAATATTAAAGAAGAAAAATCAATAGTGTAAGTGACTTATTTTGCTGCTGACGGTTTGTTGCCAGCCCTGACAGGCTCTCGCTGCGTTTAGCGCAGCCTCGGTCCCTCCGCTGGGAGAGCAGGAGATGTTCCTCAGCCATGATTTACACTCATTTCCCCCCGTTTAGGGAGGCTCAGTCGGGAGCGGAGCTGAAGATGGATTTGGACACACAGTGAGGATGATGCCTGTCTCCCGTGGCCAGGAGGAAATGCCATCAGCTCCTGCCATTCCCGGCAGGAGGAAAACAGTGCTCCTGCTGCTGGGATCAACACCCTCCCTGCTACTGCCTGCAACGTGGCCCCCACTCTATTATCCACCACCATCACTCTTCCTTCCCGTTCCCACACTGATTCCCCCAGGACTCGCTCCAGGACAACCCCAGCCAAGCCCAGCCTGGCCCCAGTCAGAGCAAACTCCACCGGGGTGAGTGCCTGTGTGGAGCAGAGGGAGACGATGGCCCCACAGGCTGTGGACAGCATCTCCTCCATCCCTTGCTGCCCTGCTGCTGTGAAATCCCATGCTGGTGCTCAGCAGCCTCGTGCATCCTGTACCAAACCTGGATCAGTGCCCTGCAAATCCAGATGTCCAGGTGACAGGCTGCCTGCAGCAGCTGTTGAGCCCCCAAAACTGCATCCCAGAACCCTGCTGCAGGGAGAAGTGTGAAGCACTGAGGGGCGATGCTCCTGCTGAAGAATACCCTCCCCACTCCTTTCTCCTGGAGGGCAAGTTTCCTGCCTCCCATCACCAGAGTGCCTCATCCATCATGCTCCCTCTAATTACCTTCTCATTTACCTCTTTAGTCCAATCTGTTTACAATCAGAGACAAGAAAACACAGCCCAGTGAGGTGGGCAACGGAGAGGGGTCTCTGTCCCTGCACAATCTGCTGCCCCAGTGCCCTGAGTGCAGAGGGGGCAGGTGAGTGTGTGGCTCGACATGCCAAGGGCTCACAGAAGAGCCAAAGCCACCAGGCTCCTGTCACCTGCTATCACTCCCTGCAGTGTGGACCCTCGTGGGAGCTGCCTGGGGGCTGCACTGCTCCCAGACCCCTCCCAAGCCCCACATTTAGGCAAAAAGTCAACAGTGATGCTGCCACTCCCAAGCCACAGCCACTACCAGGGTTAAACCAGGGCACAAATCCCCGTCTGCAGCCTCTGGATGCTTCCTGAAGAAAATCTGTTATGAGCTCAACCTTTTAACCCTACCTCAACTACAGTAACAACATTCTCCACAGCTCAGGGCACCCATCCTCACACCTCCAAGGCTTCTCTGTGCTGCTCAACATAACTGCACAAATGAGCTGGCCAGGAGCAGCACACTGAGATGAATAATTACCTTAATTAATAACGGTGGGTGCAGGTGAGCCCAACAGCCCATCCTGAGGACCGAGGCAGAGCAGGCAGCATTTCCCAGCAGTGGAACCAGGGCATGGGTGGCAGGGCTCAGAGTGATCACCAGGATCACAAGTGACTGGGCATCACCATCCTTCAGGGCATCTCCTGAAACTGTTTGTGGAGTGGGGATTTTATCAGGCACAAGCCACAAGGAGTGGCAGTGCATGCCCAGAGGCCAGCACCGGGACAGGGATGATCCCAGGAGCTGGGGGCTCCAACCTCCCATCTGTGCTGGGTGCCAGAGCCAGACCCCCCTGTAGCACCCAACAGGCCTTGGGGACACCATGTGGTTTTTTCGTGCTCTACCAGGGTTTTGTACAAGACAAGGGACTTCACGTGCCCCAAGAGGGCAGGGAGCTGCTTCCAGTCCCTCCAGCACACCAGGACCTCCAGGCAGAGCACCTTCTCTTTGGAGCAGTGGGGTTCCTTCCTCTGAGTTTGGAAGTTAGGAGAAGAGATTAATTCAACATCAATCTTATAAAAGCCTGACTTGCAGGAACCAACTCTGTGCAAATTCCTCAGCAACATCTGGAGCATCCTCAATGGTGGCTGTTGAGGATGGGCATGCTGCCATTTCCTAATCCCACAAATACCTCCTTTGGCTTGAAAAGACTAAAATAAGTGAAAACACTCAGCACAAGATGTTCTTGCTCTTCAGGTGCAGTACCATGGCCACGGGAACTGCAAGGGACAGTGCAGGGGTGGCCCCACATCCCCAGCTCGGCAGAGGGAACACCAGCTTGCAGGATGATGCTGAGTGCCATCAACTTCACTCCATCACCCACTGTCCCCATTCCAGGTGGGAAATTGTGACCCTTCTCCTGAGGCAGGACTGCCCTGACTGCTGGCACTTGAAGTAGCACCAGGACCCCTCCCTGCTCCCCCCAAACCACAGCATCACAGTTTTGGTTCCTCCAGCCCCTGTCCCTAGCATTTATTGCTTCCAGTGTGAGTTCACTGGCACATCCCACTGTGTCAGTGACTGAGATTTCACCCCCAGCAGATGCTGCTGGAGGATTTCCCCATCTGAGAGAAACCAACTGGGAGCAGTGATTGTGCACTGCACACCCACACCAGCTCACCAGACATGCACAGAAATGATCACACACACACACAGTGTGGCAAACAGAGAGAATCAGGTTAAAGGTGTACATTTAGATTTATAAACTTACCTTGCCCTCAGGCAGTTTACTGCACTATTCTCAAGACCCTCCCTACCCTTTTCTCTCACAGACACGTGGCCCCACTTCTCAGCCACAGCTGTTTCATGTTCAGTAAGTTCTCCTACTGCTCTGCCTCAAACCCTCCATCTCACATCCCTCCCTTCCTCCTCAGCTCTTCCAACACAAGCACAGGGTGAGGGAACAGCCAGTCACCTTCCAGGGGGAACCAGAGATCAGCTCTGACCACACCTCCACTGGCCCTGGCGTGGAAAGGATTCCCAGACTCAAGCAAAATCCTAAACACGTCTGAAAGCTAAAGCAAAAAACACCTTTAACAGAAGAAAGAAATGCAGAATTCAAACAAGTTCTGCACCAAAAATGTACTTTTGCAGCTTTCTGGGGCTGCTGAAGCCACGACTTCCACACTGATCCCCTGGACAGTGCCAGGCCAGCAGTGCCTGTGCAGTCAGGATTGAAGGAAGCCTTTAAGCTTCCCTGACAATGCATTTTTCTTGGAGATAAAAAATGAATGCTGCCAGCATGCAAATCTCTCTAAATTAGGCACAGCCCAGCTTGCGGGAGCCACGATGGTTTGTGATGACAGTCATTAACTTTAGCAGCAGCAAAGAGGATGCAGGAAAATATTCTCAGCTGCTTCCTATCCCAGTTGGGAGTCCTGGCTCAGGGAAGCACCCGGGACTGGGACGATGACACCCAAAATCACAGAGTGGTGCAGAGGGTGTCAGGAACGAGCTGTGGCCCCTTCCCCTGGGGCAGGCAGGCAGCTGCTGATGCCCTCAGCCTCCCTGCTGCCCCGCAGCACTGGGGAAAAAAAGGGAAACCTTGTGATGACCTGGTGTGAGATACAGAGCTGCAGCCCTGCTCACAGCACACTGCTTAAATAACAAACCAGGAGCTAAAAAAAAAAAAAAACAAAAAACAAACTATCTTTAATATCTCCCAAATCCCATTCAGAAGCAGTTTCATAGAAACATCACTTTCATCGTGCAATCGAGGCTGGAGGAGCAGAAGGGGAGAGAACTGGTGCCGTGTCCTCGTGGGCAGGCACAGAGGGGGAACCGGTGTCACATCCTTGTGGGCTGACACAGAGTTTGGCCTTGTGGCACTCAGAAATTCTCCAGCAGATCCAGGATCCGCTTCTGCTCGCTCTCCCGAAACTCCTGGTTCTTCCCATCCCCGATGTTCTCTGCGTATTCTGCAGGGAGAGAGCAGACAGACAGACACAGGCTTTGAGTGCAATGAATGACCGGCAACAACTCCTGCAGATACCACGGCAGGAATCTACATCCACATTCACTGCAAACAGCCCAATGGGAATTAATGCAAGGAGCATTGATGGTTTTCCTGCCCATCCCCAGGGTTAAAGCTTTGCATAACAAACACCCGCTGACCCTCATTAAAGCTTTTGTGGCAGATAGAGCGAGAAGAACGCCCTGCTCTGCCTGACACCAGCACCCAGGAGCACCAGTCCTCTGGCACAGGAATCATGGCATTATTCCCAAGAAATGCAAACAGTCCCAGACATCACCAGCTTCCTGGGTCCCTTTGAACAGTGAGTTCATCAGGGAAGGTCAGGCAGGGTCTGCAACACAACTGTTACACATTCCAGTCCTGGGTTTAATCTGCCTTGTTGTCCAAGCATCCTGACTGGGGATTTTTGTCAAGGAGACCCCCATTCCCCAATCTACAAGTGCTTTTAACCACAAGAAAAACCCTGCCAGTTCAGATTTAACTCCAAACCAAACTCCTTGCTGTCAGGCAGAGGACACTGGACCCTGACCAAGATCTTGCCCATCCATGCACACAGACAAACACCACAAAACCAAACACTCCCTCTGCAGCATCCCTTCCTGACATTCACTTGGATCTGGCAGCTCTCATCCCACGCCGGCTCCCTCCTATCCTGCCACCAGAACCTGCATATTCAAAGACGGTTTAAAAAGCAAAAATAAAAGGCAGGTTTTGAGCTGCAGAAGCAAAGAGCTGAACAAATCTGAGGAAATCAGGAGCAGGCTGCTGGTTAGACAGCGCTTCCCTGCCTCCGCCTGCTCGCATTCTTCGCCTTCTTCCAAACAAACAGAACAGCTTGTATTCAGCACTGAATGGTAAGTTGCTGTAGAAACTTTGCTTTAATATTTATACATTTAGCACTGCTACATGCTCTGAGCTCCATCAAAGCCTTTGTTACAAGAGCACTGAAAGCAGCGAGGAAAGGGAGAAGTTAGATGATGTGGGAGTCTTCCCTCCTGCGTGCACTCTCTCACTCTCCACATGCAAGCTGAAGGAGTTCTTTGCCAGGCCTCCGGGAGAAATCTTTTTAATATTTATAAACTGCTCCAGTACCTGTAACAAGAGCAGGTGGTAATGCTGAGGTTTGCTGCAGGTGAACCTCACCTGCCCACTGTCCTGGCAAAGGGACCAACTCAGGACACCTTCCCTTGATAGAGGAGCTGCTCTCCATCCCTCAAAGGCAGCAGGAAGCTCCTACAAGGATGGATTCTTTGTAGCCCCCTGTAGATGGGGTGATTGCTGAGGGGGAGGTCTGCCCCAGCCCTGCTGTGCACACTTTGGCCAAGGGCTGCACTGCTGCATCAGGGATCCAAACTCAGGCACAGGGATGGCGTCCCCTTCCCAGCCAAGGCTGGCACTTAGCTTAGTTTCTCCTGTCCCCTCAGGCAGTACCAGAGCCTTCTGTCAGCAGCATGCCCTGGGAGGGAGCTGGCTCTGTACCCAGCAGCCCTTTCCAGTGCTCCATCAGGGAAAGTACCTCTGGAATAGGCTTATTGCAGCCCAAGGGCAGCACTTCCCACCTGCCATGGCCTCTCCATGCCTAGGTGAGGGACAGTTGTGGTCTCAGATAGCTCTGCCCTTGGAGCACCCACCTGGTGGGCAGCAGGCTCGGGGCTGCTCCACTCCCAGCTTAAGGACAGAGTGCTAGGAGTAAGGCTCAAGCAGGGAACCACTGAGTGCCACTAATGACAGTGCCCTTCCTTTGTCCCAGCAAGATCACCCAGACAAAAGCAAGACACAAATTCCTCTAATCTTGTCCAAAAGCTCAGCATTTCTCCTTCTAAACATTTAGGCTCTGTAAGACTAAAACCCCAGTGACTCGAAGGCAGACTGTTTACTGGGTTAAGACAGCTGCTAATGCTCATTTGAACAGACCAGATAAAACCCCCAGAACCAGGCTTAAAAAAGTAAATCTCTGACTGAGATTTTACGTATTTACTTTTTTTATTTAAAATTCCACCACTTCACTGAGGCTGAAAAAAAAAAACTCAAATGTAAGCTGCTCCTGCCAACAGTTAACCAGAGCTTACACACTGCTGTAGCTACACAAAGGGAAAGGGCCTGAGATTGGTTTCTGCTTCATTAGACAAAATACAATGGTTACAGAACAGTAAAAATCAATTGGGAAATACTGAGGCTTGTAATGGATATTGGAATCTCCAAAGCCTGCACAGATGGAGGTACTGTGAGCCAGACTGAGCTCTGTCCTCACAGCACACTGACCCTTCCTTTGTGCTTACCTGTGCTAACAGGTTTGGGCTGGAACGTGCAGGAGACATTCCACCTGCCCAGCTCCTGGTGTGCCTGCTCACCTGGCACCAGGTGTGTGAGTGGGTGTCCTGGGGGAGGCCTCAGCAGGGGCTCCCTGAGGGAGCCAGGATCAATGACTACTCCCTCTGGATCAGGGAGGAACAGGGAGCTTTGCCATTCCAGAGCCAAGCATCACTATTCAGAGAGGCCTGTGCCTCTCTGTTCCCAGTGAGTGATGGAGACCAAGTGTTGCCCCAAGATACAGACACCATTCACTGCCCTGAATCCTGCCCCCATCCCAAAAACATCCCCCCCAGCCAAAGCTCACACCATTTTCGATCATTTCCTTCCAAACCACAAACTGAGTGTCCCATTGCAAGAAATGCTTGATATTTGAGAAAAAGGAAGTGTGGGAGGACTGGTCAGCCTGCAGAAATGCATTAATGAGCCTCCTGCTATTCCCTGCCCACTCCTCCCCCTTGAAAGCCCTACCATAAGAAAACAGTCTTGCTTCCTTGCTTGCATCGTAAGTAATTCTGAGCCACCCCAAGGGATCCATCAGCTGTCAGGTTGCCAGAGAAACATGGAGAATATGTAGGCCATAAAAATCAAACTAAAAAACCAAGCACCTAATTAGTATGCAAAAATAGAAAATAAAAACTGAACAAGAGCAAAACACTGAACAAAAAGTAAAAATAAACCAGCTCGCATTTGTCCTGAGAGCAAGTTGGAAAGTGGCCTGGAAACAATCCAGCCAACGCTCCAGCTCCTGATCTCTCAGTCACTTGCAGTTCAATCTCCAGTGAGGTTTCAGAAGTGCCTCACTGGCCCCAGCCCCCCAGCAGCACATTGCAGGGTCCACATCCAAACCCCTGCTGCAAAGGGAAGTTGTGACCAGCAACTGACTCCTCTGGAGAGCAGGAGCTTGCCCCTAGTGTCACTGCTTTTAACAGCTAGTGAATCTACACCGCCTATGGATGTGGACACAGGTGTGTAACTACTGAAAAACTTGAATTTCAAAGCCCAGACAGCAGCTGAACCCAGTGCTGCTTCTGCCTGTAGGGATCTGCTGGGTCCCACTGCAGGATTTCAAAGACCCCACTAAGAAATTTATTGCTGAGGTCCTGACTGTTGTGGTGGTAACCGTCTCTAAAATTGGCAAGTGTAAGAGCTGCGGAGAGCTGCAGTCAGAGCCCAAAACTCTGGATCCATCCCCTGTATTATTAACAACCCACGTGTGCCCCTTCAGGCAGGGAATGTGGTGCTGCTGAGAGCACCCAACCCACAGCACGACCCTCAGCTCACAGCACACGATAAAGTTTCACAGTGCAAGTCACTGTCTGGGAAAGAAAGAATCAGATGCAATTTTAATGCAGCTGCCCTCCAATTCAGCTTGGTATGTAAATCAACAACCCAGAGCCGTGACCGTGAGGTGTGTAAATCCAGCAGGGTGTGCAGACAACTCCCTTGGGGACCCACAGCCCAGGGCAAGCGTGGGAATCTGAACGTGCCATGCTCTACACTGGAAACGGACAGTTTGGAGGCAGGAATTGTCAAGAATCATAATTAAAATCAGAAAAGACATCCTATCCAGCGCCCCTGCTCATCAGCAGGCATTAACCTGCACTTGGTGGCCAAGGACAAGGGCCAAAGAGATTGCCTATAGCTGCAGGTAATCTCACACTGTCAGAAAATCACTCTTAATTGCGTCATACCAGCCATCCTTTTGATCCCTTTTTTCCCTGCATATGGAGATGGGAGAAAACTGACAGCTTCTGCACGAAAAAAAGCTGCCTGTACCTGCCAGTGTTGAAGTGGGGGGAAGGAAAGGCCAGGAGAACATAATTGTTGCTCCCTAAGAATGCAGAGATATTGAAACAACAGATCTCATAGCCCAGTACCCCAGAGATGCTGCCAGTCTTCCCTTTCCTCCAGAAAAGAAACAGATTCCTCCCCTCTCACTGAAAACAACATAACCCCTCGAGAGAAGACACATCCCGTGAGGAGGCACCTTCCCTGGCCAGCAGCTTCCCAGCTGCTCCTGCTAAGCCTCACAGCTTTGAGAGGCCATAGGAAGAGCCCAAATCCTGCCCTCCTCTCCCCCAGTACCACTGGCTGCTGCTGAAAGACAGGAGGCTGCAGAGGAGGGCCACAGATCAAATGGGCATTGCTCTAATTCAACATAAGCATTAAAAATAACAAGCAGTACTTTAAAACTGGGATTGCAAATCACAACAGCTACATTTTAAAGCTACGGAGGATACTCTAATGCTATAATCCATATTAATCTGACACTAAGAACAAGACAAATACACCGTGGGTACTAATACGGTGCAGATGGTAAAGTGCAGGGCCGTGTTAATGAAAGATGAGACTCCACTATTCTTCCCTCCAGCATGCATGCACACTTCCCTTAAATATTTACTTTCACATTAATGTCAGCGGCGTGTCCCAGCCAGGCTGGAGCTGATGGAAGCGTGAAGAGATGTGCCATTCCCTGACAGCAGCTACAGCGAGTGCCCTAACTCAGAGGCAAAGCAAAGCATGCCACTAATTAGGGTGACTCCAGCCCTGCCAGGACCTCAGAACACTGCTCAGCTGCTGCCTGGAGATGTGCACGAAGCCAAGGAGGGCCACATGTGAAGACTCATCCTACAAAGTGATGGCCAAGCCAGCCCTGGGAGCCACGAGACACTTGCACAAGGATCTCTCCACTCACCCTTCAGGATGTGCCGAACAATTTTAATGGAGCTGCCTCTCATGTTCAGGATCTGGTGGACTCTCTGACGAATCTGATGGAAAGAGAAGAAAGTGATCTTCAATACAACACAAATCCATGCACAGCCCCACTTTGAGGAATAAGCAGAGACCTGAGCACCACAAAACCCAACTCAGCCTTGCTAGTCCTCAGTCCCAGAGCACCTACTCAGGAACACCCAGGAAGGCACATGGCACAGGTACAAGCAGCCACAGAATATATTCACAAACCCTGACATATTCACAGCAGCAGAGATGCAGCATTTTGAATGGATCAAGAAAAGTCACCTGCTGCAGCTGTGCCTTTGTGAGACCTCATGAGAGCAAGTCCCCTTCCACTGCTCCCTCAGTAGCAGCATTAACAGGGCCTTTCCATTTCAAATCCTGACCTCACTCACAGAGACTGTATGAACTGAGTGACAACAATCAGCTTCTGTCCCCTCTAATGCCCTCCTAACTGCTGCAGCCTGATGGAACTGTTACAGACCCAGGTGCAATAAGCAGGTTTCTTCCCAAAAAGGGAATTAGAGACACGATTATTCAACCCAGCAACATTTGCAAGGATTTAGAGCCTTGCTTGCATCATGGATGGAAACACAGATGATCTGCCAAGCTTGTACACAGCTTTACCTGGGGAACATTGGCATTACAGATCTCTGCCATGATGTAGCAGATGAGCTGCAGCACGAAGAGTCCGGCATCCAGGCGGCGGAGATAGAATTCATCTTCCATGTCATCATCTATGATCTCCCCCCGACGCACCATGTCCTGCAAAGCCACACCAAGGAAGGGTGTGAGGATTATTTCAGAGCACTTCCCACTAGGAGTGGCAATATGTTGGCAGAATTCGTGGTTTCTTAAGAACTGCTTTGATCCCCAACACATTATCAGCCATATATTTCTCACCAACAGAGTACTTTCAATAATTCATTTTAATTCACAAAGCATTTCATTCAGTTTTGAAGAAGGTTTTGCCTTTGCTGGTTGTGAAGTGTGTCCATCTGCAAGTTAAAATTTTAATTTAAACATACAAATTGCATTTCTACACCGAGCGGTGAGAGAGTGTGACTATGGAACAAGCCCGTGTATCCGTGCTTTACAAGTTCTTTGTCAAAACAGAACAAAACCTGCTCTTTTACTGGCCATCTGAGGGTGCTGTTCAGCAGTGCAGAACATGACTCTGGCAGACTCACAGACTCACCAAGCTTTCAGCTTCATTATCAACTGATGGGTGAGAAAACACGTAGGAAAACCCCACACAAAGACAGCTTTTCCATGCCCAGCCAGGCTCTTCCAGCTGTTTGAGGGGGATACTGCCAGGGCAGACCTGGGACAGGGTTTGTTAAGACAAAGACTCCCATGGGAGTGTTGACCCACTGTCCATTGTTCCTCTGCACACATGGGTTTCACCAGCAAGACCTACCGAGAGGGAGATCAGAGGAAGAATGCAAGAGGCCATTCCATTCCTCATGTCCAGACAGAGCATCTTCTTCAAAACACTACAAAGAGCCGCCCAACAGCAACCTCAGAGCAGCCTCCCCTGAGCTGGGCTGGCCATGGCTCTGGGATGAGCCCACCCTCCATCCTCGTGGGAACCCACAGCTCCAAACAACTGCGTCACGCGCAACCTTCCACATTTTGGGGTTTGTTTCCTGGTTTCACTCTTAAACAAAGGAAGCAGCCTGTCAGGCCCCACAGCTCGTGCAGCTCTGTGATTTATTCTGCAGGCGCCTGGCAGGTGGGCACAGGCCAGCAGAGCAATATTTCCTCATTAGAGCCATCACCTGCGAGTGCTCCGTACCGGCAACGCTCCACAGGACACGCTTCCTCGGGCACACGGGCTCCAGGCACGCACACACACACAAAAACACACACACACACACAAACACACACACACACACTCACCAGCACCAAAGCTGACCGGGCCTGCCAAACTTTGTCAAGCCAAGCCTTCACATCTAGTGGTAAGTTGACTTTAGGCACAAGAGGGAAATGAGCCCTGTGCACCCCCTGTCCAGAGGACAGAAAGCTGATGGAGTGACTTGGCCATCTGATTCCCACTGCCTCCTGAAAAGGAGAGGAAAGCTCAGGTAACAAAGCACTTCTGCGTTCCTCCTAGAAATCTAGTCTGCGGGTGAAAGAACAAGTTAAGTTTAAAAGCAAATTCCTTGTTACTTGTGCCATGAAGTCAATTGCTCTGGCTACGTTCAGATGTGATGCTTTTGCATCAGAATCTGTACACTCCAACACATGCACAACTGTCATTTACTCCAGGTTCTCAAAATCATGGGCACAGGCATGACTGGGCAAAGCCTGCATGCAAGCTCCTGCCAGCAAATAGAAAAATCCAATTCTGTGCAACGAATGACTTCCATCACCCTACATCCATGCCAAATGGCAGGAATCTGATAAAATCTGGTTTCTAAAGCTAAACAATCATGAGCCTGGCTGGTGAGAGAGTGGAATACTGACTGAATTATCAAAAAACCCTATTCAAGAAAGACAAAGCACTCACTCCTGAACCACCACTCACACTTTGCACCGCACACAGGCTCACTGGCTGCTCTGCTCAACAGTGCTAAATTCCCGAGCAGAAAAACATCCAGAGGCGAGGACTCTGAGTCTCCAGAGCAGGAAACAAAGGCTGGCTCTGCTCTGTATTCTGATCGGAGCACAGCGATCACAGGAGCTGGATCCAGGCAGCTGCAGTCTTGATTACACAGCGGCGGCAGCTCGAACAGCCCCTCTCGGCAGAGAAGATTATTTTGTGCCAGTAAATTAAGCAGATATGAATTAGAAGACAAGTACAGTTTTAAGGTGCCTTTTCACGCTCCTTTTTAATTTATTTCTTTTTTTAAACATCAGCCACCCTTCCAATGCTAATCTGCCTCCAGTATGGTACCAAGCAGTCCCCTTCCCACTTGGTCTCCCTTTCAAAGCTGTCAGTCGCTAACCTCCAAATGAGCGCTCAGGTGCCATTTCTAATCTGCCAGCAATATGTACTGAGATGCCCCTTGCTGATGGGAGAAGACAGCAATAAGATGGGCTTCTGTGAAGCTAAAATGAGCTTCTCTCACACTAATGAGGCAGGACTGACAGGCCTCGAGGTGTCAGGTAGAGACTCCAAACCTGAAAACGTGATGGATCTGCCAGTGCTGTACCAAAGATCACATCTGCTCCACACAGGCAGTGGAGTAGATTCTCTGCATCCTTCCTCATCTATCACTCACCTTCCAGTATGCACAGCACAGCTGGGCAGAGCAAAAGGAACAGGCAGTGATCAAGAATAAACACATAAAAGATCCTGATTTTACATCCTTATTGGGTGGGACAGCAAGGCCAGTGCAGGCTGTCAGAGATGGGAGGGCTGACAGCATCCAGGTCACACCAAAGTGATCAAGAAGCTCTCAGAACAACACAATAAACCACCAGAGCCTTCTGCTATGGGAAGGACTTTGTTCATTTCTGCCGTGGCAGAAACACACTTGAATTTCTGTAAATTGAGCCTCCAGCCCACAGGAGTCAGAAAGCTCATTGTGACTGCTACAGAGCAGAGAACAGAGCAGTGGCTCCTGTTCCCAGCTCAATGTCAGCAGCAAGAAATGGAATCTGTGTCAAGGCAGTCAGCTAAAAACAATCACCAGCCTCTGCAAGAACATTCAAGCCTTACTTGGGCTCGCTGGCCATGTGCTGGGAAAGCTTCACAGTGCAAACCCAGCTGTGCTCCAGAACACCAGGGTGTTCCTCTGCCTTGCACACTCGAGGGGATGCCCCATCCTGCCCTCAGCACAGCTCCAGGCACTTCAGTCTTTCTACACCAAACTGAAAGGACAGGATGACACAAATCCCTACCTGTTGTCCCCACCTGTGGACACCACGCTTATCCTAGGAATTCCACCCCTCCCTTTCAAGGCTAGAGTGGCTGAACTGTATCACAATTAGCATGTAATTTGTAAGTCATTATAGTGCAAAGTGTCTGGCGAGAATATTTTATCGAATAAACCTGCTGAGCATAATTTTCTGCCGAACTATAAAAACATTAAACCATCTCTTGTCATTTCCTACCATCGTTAGAGATCACCAAGGCTATTGCTTCCACCCATAATTACACCTCATTTTAGAGGGAGGTAAAAGCCACAGGATTTTGCACCATTTCCTACAGAAATAATTAAAGAATTTGAGAGGAGAACAAGATATTTTCATTAACTAAAAACTCTAAGAAAAGTGCTAAGACAGGCATCAGATGTTGGAAACAATGGTCTCATGGACTTTGCTCCTAGGTTTCACAAGGCAATTGGGATAATCACCTAATTATCACCTCTGATCCCTTCTGAACAGATTTCACCATCGCAAACAAGGGCTAAACACTGATAAGGGGTTCAGTGACCTCATCCTATTTTACTGTCCAGATGAAGGGTGCAGTTTGACTACAAGTTTTCCTCCTCAAAACAGCTGGCTTCAGAAATTCCTCCCCTGCCTTCCACCCTCAACTGTTCCCCCACCATTACTGCCATGGGCTGAAAAACAGGGCTATAAACCAGATCACTAAAATAAGCTAAGCTAAAAGAAATAAAAAGGAGGAGAACTGCAAGAGCAGGAGCTTCTTATGCCAGCTGCACTACTAAAGATAAAGCACTCAGTCATTCCCTGTGTAATCAGCTTTTCACTCCTTGTAATGCAAGACTTACACCAGGATACTCTGTCCATCAGACTCGGATCTTGCTCTGAACGGTAAAGACTGAATCTGTAAAACCTCACCAGGTATCATTTTAATATGGGGGAGGGAGAAGGGTGAGGATCTGTATACCAGGGTTTTGGGGTACTATGTCCTCTATCGCAGGGGGAAGGTCAAAAGCCCCCAAGTGACAGAGCAGCTTCTAAAGCGTTCATACCATTCACCTCAATGATTCATGTGCTACAACTAGGAACATTAGAGTGCTCCATAAATCCTGTCACAGCCAGACATTGCCATGATGTGACAGACAGAATGATGGCTTTTGCCTACTTCTGCGTGGGGAAAACACTTGAGCCACTTCAAGTCTCAGGAGACCAAGTCCCACTGACCATCTGAGAATGCTACAAAATAAAGCAAACAATAATTCCAAAAGTGTTACAAGCTATGAATTAACTTCAACATTTCATACAAGTTGTGCCCAAAATACAGCACTCAAGAGATGTTTCTGCTAAATCCTATTATTAGTTCTAATAGGAGGTGAAGAATTGAGATCCATTCTGGATACAGGAGGAAAACTTGAGGTTCCTTGATTTCTTTCCTCCTGTGCGTTAGTAGACATGAAGGGGTTAATGTTATTAATTAAAGAGCTTCTTCACACTCAAATTCCCTCCCCATCCCTGCTTTGTGCTGGCTGTTTGCTACAGATGTTAACATTTGCAGGCTGCTCTAGGATATTCCTGGGTAAAGGGCACGTACCCTTGCTGTGCACACAGCAGTTCAGGGCACCGTACAGCAGCTCCAACACACCACGAGGCTTCACTCAGAAAAATCCATTTTGTCGTTTTAGTTTTAAAACCCCCACACCAACACCAAAACGTAAAGAATAAAAAAATGTCTTGCCCTGTTCTGAGGAGGATGGACAGAGCATGAAGGGAGAGCAGAAAAGGGGTAAACACTATTTTTCTCCAGGCCAGCGCTCACTGGTGACGCTGCTGCTGCCCATACGGAGCCTGAGCGCTGGCAGCAAAAGCAGCTCCGTTCATCAGTCACTCCCGTGCCTCTTTGAGCAGCAGCAGCAGCCCTCCCATGCCCTCGGAATGCTTGGCAGTGCCCGGAGAAGCAGCCCTGGCAGCGGGCAGGCAGCTGTTTGTCGGGGCCTGCTGGGGGGCTGCTGCCCGTGGCACGCGCGGTGCACGGGACGGCAGCTGCAGCCGCTGCTCTCCGTCAGCACTAATCAATCTCACGCCCTCCTCGGTGCTGATACAGATAATCTTGTGGGATGCTGGCCAACCTCGCTAACAGCCCTGCAAGCTGCTTCCTGACTCCAGCTGCTCCTTCTCTTTCAAAGGGTCTGTTCCAGCTTCAGTTCCAAGAAAGTGCTGTGAGGTACCATGGCTTGTGTCACTCAAACATTCACTGCTGGTGTGCAGAGAGCACACAGCCCTTGGCTGCACCTCAGCTAACCCATCAACACAGAAGCTTTCTTGCCACTCATCAGAACTCTACAGACCAGGGTAGGACATTATCGTGTAATTGTCTCTGCATTTCACCTACTCTCCATCTGCCAAAGCAAGCACGACTGCAGCCAGGTAAAAATGAAGGCAAATTGAAGCAGGGAATTAGGCCCTTCTAGTAAAATTCACTCTAAGAGACGGCCAAAAGCACTTACTGTAGAGAAGTTCTTGGCCAATTTTACCTGAGGTTACCTGGAAGTTGGAGAGTGGGGCAACAGGAATGAAGAGGTAACAGCACAGGTATGAGGGCACAGCTAAGAAGAGTGACCTGGCTGAGCCAAGAGCCCTGTGCAGGCAACATGCCTGTGCAGAGGTGTTACAGACACGACCTGGTGAAACTTAAGCAATACATACGTGTTTTTCCCCATCAATCTTCTTATCAGCTGCCTGCATTGCATCCAGGTACTTAAAATACAGTTCCATCAGCCTATCAACCTGCAAGGGCAGAAGAGAGAGACATAAGCAAGAAAAAAGTACAATGCAATCATCTTTATTCCTTCATGCAATTTTGTTTTCCTCCCAGCTTCAGCCTTCACAAAGCAACAGGCAACTCTTGTCCCTCCCGGGAAGGAACATGTTACAGAAGGAGGGTACAAGTGTTGGTTGGATGAGCACACTGAGGCTGCAGGCATTTGGATGCAACCCCATATGGGAACACGGTCCCATCAGTACCAGATAAATGGCAGCAAACAGATGTGTCCCCAGCTCACACTCTCTGTGCTGTGGTTCTCCAGGCTCCTTGTTTCCCCAGCAGACTTCTCTGTCTGGTGCTGGATGTTCCAGCTCTCCTGCTCTCCTCCGAACTGTGTCAGGGCAACTGAAATACTATCTAGTAATTTTCAGCAATTGGTAGAACAGGTTATGAAAAACACTTTTAAAACACACTAATGAGGAATACTAAGGAACCAGTATTTTCCCAGTGGCAGAATTTACAAATCCCTTGGGATTCCTGCTTTGCAAAGGCTGCTATTTCTCTTCTTCAATGCTTTTATCTATTCCACACCATGTAAATATTTTGGAAAGAATTTCCAAGAGCAAACACCACTAAAGTGAGACATTCTAGGAGAGAAGTGGGGAATGTTAACTATGTACCACGGCAAATCCTAAACTCTCACAAAACAGCTCCACCAGACATACTGGCACCTTTCCACGCTGTCCTGGTTTCAGAGCCAGCATGATGTAATAACACATATTGTCTTCATGGTCAGGCTTCAGCAGAGACACAACTCAGGACTGAAAATTGCTACTACCACGTGCAGAACACCAGAAAGAAGAGCACAGGGGATGCAGAGGACAAGCACTGAATGCATGTCCAGTTGCCCAGTTTGTAGATAAAATGTGAGTGAGAGAATGAAGGTTTGTGACAGCACAAGTCTCTGCAGGCAGGTGTGATGATGGCTTTTTGTAACTTAGTAAGTGTACACAGGCACCCTGCCCTGAGCAAGTGTCCTGAGCAAGCCCGGCAACCTGAAGACAGAGATACATATTCAGCACTCACCTTCTCACTGTCATTCTCTGTGAATTTATTCAGTAACCGTGTCCTCTGCTGCCCTCTCAGGTTTCGCAGAAGGGAAGCCAGGATGGAACAGACATGTTCTACAGATACAAAATGAAAATTGCATGCTGAGATCAGGAACGGGAGCTTATTTTCCTCTGTAACATGCCATTAAATTTACTACTAGCACTTTGACGTGCAGCTGTTGATAAGCAGAACCCTGGTTCCTTCCCATCACAGTGAGAGGAGACAGACCAGTGGTGAGAGCCACAAGCCATGTTTGCAAGGAACACAGATAGTTCCTCACCCACTTCACCCCAACCCAGCCAGTGAGGTTTCTTCCTCCTCTGCCTCAGGGACCTGAAAAAACACCTTACATAGAAGTACAAAGTCCCACACTGGTTTCCTCCCCAGGCCACACACCTGCCCAGCAGCACACACGCTTTGGGACCCTCCATCACAGCCTAAAGGCACCACATGCTGGCTTCTCCCTTAGGCCCAAAGGAGCCCTGGCT
This sequence comes from Scytalopus superciliaris, assembly GCA_013400415.1. Lineage (NCBI taxonomy): Eukaryota > Metazoa > Chordata > Aves > Passeriformes > Rhinocryptidae > Scytalopus > Scytalopus superciliaris. Next base: position 279,985 of record VXBX01001526.1, read on the forward strand.
GAAGCACTGTCACCCAAATGACCTTCAGGTCACTGAAGCAGGAACAGCTACTGAAAGAGGAGAGCTGCAAAAAGGAATACCTGTGCCAGCACACAGCTCCCACAGAGACTGAACTGGTACCAGCTACAAGAAAAATCCTCAAACCAACCAATTCCATTTACAGAAAATCCCATCAATGAATATAAACAGGCCACAACAAACCAGAAACGACCAAATAAACACGTTTACGGTCTTCTCAATTGCACTTGGGGGTCATATTTTACAGCACAAACCCTGGAGCTAAGTGAAAAACAGCACTGCAAGTGCACAGGAGACTGCTGTGCCAAGGTCCAACCAGAGTGTCACTCTGAGAGCTGACTGAGCCATGCACCTCGAGCCCAAGCACAATGGTGCAAAAGCAAAGGAACCAGGGCCCCGTTTCTCTCCCTTTCCAAATCATTTGGCACTGCTTCCTTGCCTGCAGGTCTGCATGAAATACACATCCAGGGGTTTAGACACCCCAACTTCTCCAAGATGTCCTCACCGTTATCTTGCTGATTAAGACTAATGAAAATTAATGGCCACAAACACCTCCTTGCTCAGAGTGCTGGGGAGCGAAGGAGCCCCAAGACTTGTTATTTTCAGAGAGGGAAATGCAGCGTGCAGAGGAGAGGGATCACCATCTCACTGCTGTCACCATTTTAACACGCACTTCCCCGGCGCTGCCCAGCCCAGAGCCACGAGCAGCCCCGATCGATCGCTCCAGCACACAAAGAATGAGCAACAACAGTGTGTTTGCCAGGGGCTCCTTCTCCCACTGCCTGTGCCCTGGAAGGCAAAGGCACACAGGCTGCCTGGCCAGAGTGTCTGTGCTCCCTGCCGCATGGATTATCTGCATCCTACACAAGGGCAGCAGGAGGAGAGGCTGCACAGGCGCGTGCACCCCCACCCCATTTCATTAGCTACTTATAAATGGAGCTTCCTTTTCGAAACAGATTTCTGCCTGAGGTGGTGTCAATTTTTCATGTTCCAAGGAGATGGGGAGCGCTGCCGGCAGGAGGAGCAGGAAGATAACAGGTTTATCGGGTGGCCGCACCGTGTGGCTGCTCCGTCATTCCGACAGCCTAACGGGGGTGAAGGATGGCTCGGGGGTGGCGGCTCACGCTCGGGCTGCACAGAAACTGTTACTCCACAAAAAGCAACACCAAATTAAGTGCTGACATTAAAAAGTATCACAAAAGCCTCCAAGATCCTGTTTTCTTAAGGTGAAAGGAACACAACAAAATGAAGATTCCCCCCGCCATACATCCCCAACATATGCTCTGCTGGTTTAGGAACAAGCCAGCCTTCTGTATTTCACACTATTTCTTCCCCCAACCTTCTTTTTTTGGAAGTGTTGACACAGCATTTTAGTAGCAATATTCTCACCAATGATCTATCTTCATTGCTTTTTTTTCCAATATTCCCTTACTAGGAAATGTATTTTAGCCATCATTTTTGCTTTGGCAGTCATATGCAGATATTTATCCATTTTATCAATAAAATCTTTAAAACTACTGACAAGCCTAAAGGAGCTGACATAGGGGTTTTGAGAACAAGGTTATTCTTTCAACATATCGCTGCAGAAAATACAGGAAATATTTAGTTGCCTGGTCAAAACGTTCAAAGAAATATTTTACAGAAATATTTCTGAACTATCTAAACCTTTTTTTGGATCAGCTTCCTGAAAAAAAAAAAAAAAAAAAAAGGGAAAAAAAACCCCAAAAACCCCATAAACCACACTGATGTGTTTCATGCTGCCCCCACAAAAGCAGGGTTATCTGGTAATGCAAATCCTGACCTAATAAACACCAACATCTATGTAACAAAGACATCAGCCAAAACCAGGGCAAATGTTGATGGGATGAGTAGCTGAATCCACAATTTGGTGGATTAAAGTGTTTGCACAAGCCTTTGGAAGAGAGAGGCACTAACGTGGGGGCAGAGACTCCTGTGGATGTGGAGAGGCCCTCTGCCTTCCCATGGCTAGAACCCATCTCCATCTCACACACACAACATTTTAAAAGCTGTAATCACAGTATTTGCTCAGGGTTGGAACCCCTTTGGGGAATGATGAGTAGCTGGTGCTGTTGAGTCCCCAGAATGAAGAACCTGCAGCTGCCCTGCTTTGATCTGAGAGCAGACAGAGGCCATGAGCTGCAAGTCACCCTGGGGCAAAGCCTCAGGCAGCCTGCCTGCTATGGAATGTTCTGGGAACTTCTCCATAAGCATGTAACACTCAAAGTCCACATCACCTGCACAAAATGCATCACTTTAAGGGAAGGCACAGACAAGGCAAGAGGCAGAAGCTGCTGCCAAGCCCCTTTTCAAAGAATGACTAAACGTGATTCCTTTGAGAAGCAAACACCAAACTGAGCCGTGCCTTAGCAGAAATAACAGGTACCAACTAGCAGCTAGTGTGCACCAAAACCAACTTTTTCCATACAAAAATCCTAAAATCCCATAAACTCATGGATATGGGAACATGGATAACATTGCTGCTGCCCCATGGCCAGCTTACCTGCAGGCCCTGCCACTCCCCGTGATCCCAACACCCCAGGGCACCATGCCAGTCACATCACATGTGCTCCCCAGATGCACGAGGGGCCTGCTTAGCCCAAGGATCACCTCGAGCTCGTGGGAGCCCTTCCCTCTGCAGACAGGCATGGAGACTTCAGCATGCAAGCAGTGTTTAAAACACCCTAATTAGATCGATCTTGACTTCAGCTTGGCGTGCTGGAATACAGATTAATCTATTCCATGGCTGGCTCTGGCAGCTGCAACAGCAGGAGGTCCTGTCAAATCAAGCTATAACATTACACTCCTTTGCCTTTATTATCCACTCCCCCCCCCCCCCCC
>VXBX01001526.1:282890-355986 GCA_013400415.1 Scytalopus superciliaris
TTTTTTTTTTTTTTTTTTTTTCCACATCTCATTATAATGGACATCTGCCTGGTAGGGGAGGAAGCTCAACAGTGATGAAGAGGAGGGCAAGCATCATCCTGCAGGAAGGAGACAGAGGGCAGCTCTAGATGCCAGGGACAGCAGGCCTTCAGAGGCCAAGAAGCATGATCTGGTAAACCCAGCAAATTTAAGAGCCTTCTGTCTTGTAAAGACCTCTTAAGATAAACTGTAGTTTCTCATTAGGAGCAGGAAAATACTAGAAAAAAAACTAGAAAAGAGCAAATCATCTCTTTGAGATAGCTCTACCCCTCCTATGCACACAACTCTGTGGCTTCATGCCTGTTTGCTGGGAAACTTGGATGAAGTCCCTGGCTTGGTTCATGGTAGGATTACAGGTGGAACCAGGGATGTCCTATTCTAATGGTGTAGCATCTGGTAAGCTTAGCTGTTTTCACATGCATTAATAATCTGCATTTTAAAAGAGCAACCCCCTCAAGTATCACCACATTTTGCCCACAAAAATCTTATCTTAAAACACTGACAAAAGCGAGAAACAACGATTTTACTGATGGGTGAAGAAGGGAGGCCTGGAAGGGTTGGAAAAGCTCCACACACAATGGCCCCAGTGAGCTGGATCCAGCCATCGTGCTGAACGTAAAACAATTCTTTTTATTGACTGAGAAAGTTTATTTTTGTGATGTTCTTGCAACAGAGCACGCTCACCTTAATTGAGATAAATTTAACGCTGTTCTCAGCATCATGGCTCACTCAAATCACAGGTTCCTGTCGGAGGGGGACGGTGAAATAAAAAATTGGCATAATAAAGTTCTGTTTAAGCAGACTGATGTCTTCCCCTGGGTGCTCACTCCTGAAGACCACTGAATGAAAAACACCTTCTGCTGGCTGGCAGAGGGTGCTCAGTTAATACCAAATAACTCTTTTTATCAGGCCATGTTTCTGCTGCTGCCTTTTCACTTCCTCATGCTCAGGTTTTGCAGCAGAGATTCAGTGTAAGGGCTCTACTGCCTTTCATGCATGTCACAAAGGACTAAAAGAGCATATTTACTAAGAAATGGGTTTTGTTGTTGTTTTTAAAGGAAGGATATAGCTGAGGATCTCCAAAAGAGGCTTTGTTGTTGATAGAGGGTGAACAGAAAAAACACCCCAGCAATTGGAATTCTCCTTTGGAAACTGGCTGAACTAATTCTCAGGTTATCAAATTAAGCATTCCTAAGTAAAACTGACATCTAAGACAAGAGAAGGCATTTAAATGAAGATGAATTGGACAAACATCCTTTTATAGTTCATTAGACTCTCCAAGTGAGCAAAACTCGGCTGCAAATAACCATCCTGAGAAAGAGCAGGAGGATATACAGCCTGTCGAGCCCGCTATGATTGCTTCACTACAGACTCTCTAATTCAGGAGAAATTTGTGTTTTCTCCATTTTCAGCTCGCTGAGACTGTTCAAGAATTTCAAGTCAGCTGTGACTCAACTGAGTGCCGAGAGTGCTGCACCCTCATGGACAGGGACAAGATGCTGACCCTCAGCTCTGCCACAGGAGGGTTTGGGGAACAGCTCTGAATGCTGTTCAATCACCTCACAACACACATCCACGACACCACACCTCCTACACCACCTGGCTGGTTCTCTTTGGGGCTGGCCAACCCAGCTGGGTGCTTGCATGAGTACTGACCCCACAGACACAGGAAAACTCTAAGCCATTTCTGTTTTCAACTGCAAAATATTTCTGGTTTGAGTTGCTTCACTGCCTCAGAAAAAGGGAAATTGCTTTGAATGAGATTTTCCTCCCAAACCTAATATCCTAATATAACGATTTGTACAAATGCAGGCAAAATACAAGTGTAGATAATGTGTACTCAGACACCACAGGCCCAATCTTCAGGCTCAGATCATCCATAAAGATGGTTAAGAAATTTTCCCTTTCTTTTTCCCTAATTACACAGTGTACATAAAGCATAAATACGTGCAGCTTGGATTTAAATTGTTCACAAGCTCCCTAGAGTAAAATAATTCTTAAACACTGACAGTGTTTAAAATGTAGCTAACCAGCACTGACACCTTTATGCTAGCATTTAAAAAGGGAGAAATACATTACAGAGAAGTTACTTTTATCAAATTTAATTTGGATTATAAATTTGTGTAATAAATAAAAGCTCAGCAAGTCACATTGAGACTTTTTTTTTTCCACCAGGGTATTTATTATTTTGTCACATTCAGAACACTGCCTTAGAGACAATAAAATAAACATAGTTTTATAGACTATCTCTTATGTAAATAGCAACACTGCTATAAAATAAAGACAAGGGGATATTTTCCTACAGCCATCAGATACGTACAGAAGATCTGGTGCTCCAGGGATGGAACACTGAATGCCCTGTGGGAGGTGAAGCATTTGGAGCTACAGTGGGTGCCAGTACCCCCAGACTGGCAGCACTTTGGCCACTGCAGACAAAGGGATGGCAGGACAGGCAGGGACTCTGTGGACAAACCCTTTGGCAGAGCTGTTTGTTACCTCACAAGTGCTGGAACATTTTTAGCAGGGCTGTCCTTCAAAGCTGCTGTAATTAGGCCCCAGGGTACAGAGCCCACTGAGGATTTTGTGTTTTGCAGCATATCCTGACACTGCCCCAGCACCGACACAGCAAAGGCAGGGACAGCACAGCTCCTCAGAGCTGCTTTTAAATAAACACTGATGCCACTGCTGCAAAGCCATTCCAGTGAATCCTTTAAAGGAATCTCTTCCTCCATTTAGTATACACATGAATGCTCTCCTAACAGAAGACTGTTCTAATTTTTTTAAAACAGATTGGACACAGGATAAAGTTTTTATGAGAAAAGATGACAAGAGCAGGCAGACTGAACATAAGCATTCTTTCTGATCAACAAACAAACAGATAAGCAGAATGCAGCACATTCCTAGGACCAGTACAGCACTGGCTCCATCACATGAGACCTGCACCATTTCCCTTAAAGCCAGAGGCACTCAGAAGACCGTGCTGTGCTCCTGCCCTGGAGCAATTACTGCATGGCTGGGGCAAACACTCGGCAAAGTAAAAGCATACACTGTGCTGCTGACACCGTGTCAGGACAATGGCATGACAGGCCCCAGGGAATGCTGTTAAACATCTCTATTAACTCCCATCGTTAGAAATTCACTAACTCACCTGCCCAGTGATGCAAAACAAAGAAAATTGGACTTACTACCACAGCCTTTTAGGGAGAGTTTATTTTAATAGAACTGATTTCTGGACTCATCTTAATGTCCTCCATTTCTTCTGCATGTTAATGAGACAGAGGTGTGATATAAAGCCTGTTTGCATGGATCACTCCATTTTCCTGAGGGCAGATTGGCTTTTCACCCTATCACAAAAATAGTGAGGAATGGGCCCTGTCAGAGCTTTCCAGACTAAATCCTCACAGCAGCCAAGACAGCACACAGGTATCATCTGCAGGCTTCAGAAGAAGCAGATGTGATAGAGATTAGCTCACTTTCCCAAACTGAAAAATTATGTCAATGCCATGAGCCACACACCCAGATCTCTACTCAGAACCTTCTATTCTAGCTAGAGTGTTCTCTCAGTAATAAGAATTAAACAACCTCACTTTCATACTGCAAATGAAAATTTCAAAACATCCCCTAAATCCATCTAAGTGCAACTGCGTATTTTATTACATAAACCTGCAATTTTATTATATAACCTACAGAAACCAAACCTATCTCTGCAATTCCATTACATAAACCCCAGACCACACGACAGCATTTCCTCCTCACCATTATCTACCCAAGGCAAGCATTACAAGGCACATAAAGTGGCCAGAACTGGCAGCAGGGGTGTGAATTGCTTTGGAGCTGGTGCTGGGCAACAGATCAGCCCCTCCTCTAGGCCTGTGCTGGGAAAGCAGCCACTGCCATGCATGTGCACAGCACTGCCCATTCCTGATCCTCAGGAGGGAAGACAAGCAGATGCCCAGGGAGCTGCCTCCAGCTTGGCAGCTCTGACAGGGAAAGGAACTGCTCAGTTCTGCCCAGTGCCTGGAGAGATCTGTGGGACAGCATCTCCCTCCTGGGCTTGGGAGAATACCTGAGTGCCAGCTGGCCATGAGGACAGTACCAAAGCAAGGGATTTGGGTTTAGAGCTCCCAGGTGGTTGTTGCTGTTTCCTTCCATTTTCCCCTTGGTGTTCTGCAGGACTTCAGGATGGATACTAAACAAGACTGAGACTCACTCACACCTCTTCAGCTTCTGACAGTATTCACCCTCCACAGAACTGAGCTCAGTAATGAACTGGCATAAAACCTCATGTATCACTAGCAGTATTTAAAGTTTCTTCCAAGACATAGTCAATGACCAACAAAACGGGAAAGGCAACGTTACCAGGAGCAGTAGGGACTGACCCCAGACTCAGCTCAGCATGAGGTCCCACACTAACCACAGTAATACTCCACAGGAGTTCTCTGTTAAAGAAGAGTTTTCCAGGGAAGAGAGGAAAAAAAAAAATATACAAAAAGGAAAAAAAAGAAACTTCAAAAGCAATGCAGTTTATTTCTGCGATGCCTGATGTTCATCCAGTCACACTTCAGTGCTCAGAGCCATGAAAACAGTGCTTTTGAGGTGACATTTGTAGTTGCCTCATTACTCTTTTCAAAAGAGTTTTGCATCAGAGTGAGAGCTTCAAACAACACACCCTACAGGAGTAAAATAACTTATTAACAGCACACGAAATGGAATCACCAGGAGCTGCTGATACCAAAGCAAGCAAGACAAGTGTGCCCTCAACAGCCAGCTGTGACAGGGAGCAGCAGGATGAACAGCCAGACCCAAAAACTGCAGGAGGTATTGCACCTCTCCCTCCTCACTGCAGGTACTTTTCAGACACTGGTTGTTCATTCACCACCTCCATGGCAATGAGAAGGATCTGGAAATACACCTACCTTCATGTTCTTTTTCAGTTGTTCCAACTTTCTTTATTTTTTTGGGCGATTTCATGAAGAGAGGGAAGATGGTTCTCAGTCCAAGGATGTCCACAAACTTGTGACAGTTGTCTGTGCCCTCTGGTCCAATCATGGCGTGGTCCAGCACCTTCAGGGCACTGCTGCGGGAAATCTTCTTCTCCCTGGGAAAAGAAAGGGGCAAGTTAAACTGTACAGAGATACGAGGAATCTGGGACCATGCTACTGTAAAGAGACAAGGGAAAGGAAGACATCAAAGAAAGGATGATCCACAAGCCTCACCACCTTCCACCCCAAGCACATGCCAATCGCCTCCAACTCTGCCTGCCTGCAGACTGAGCCACCCATGTCCCCCAGCAGGGGCTCCTCAAAGCCTCCAGAGTGCTGTGGGAAACAACTTCCCTCCAAAGATTGCACTCCATGAACCCCTAAGAACATGCAAGCAAAAAAAAAAAAAAAATTATATATGAACACCCCAGCTCAAAAGAAAGTGACCTTGCCCAGCCACCAACAGGCACAATGCAGTGGTGGAGGGCACCAGGAGGAGCTGGGGGTCTGAGCTCCCCCCAAGAGCAAAGGGCTGTGCAGGAGGGTGGTTCAACATCCCCACTTGCCCACTACTGAGAGCTAAAAATAAAGTACTCCTTAGGCCAGATGACACCAGAAATGTTTTCAGGGGAAGTAATTGCATATTGATCAGCATTTAGGAAGGCTGTGCAGGGCTGAGCTCTGGAATATTCATTGGGTTTAAGTTCAGGCTTTTAGAGATCAATAGCTGTTTGACTGGACTGTCTGGAGTTGATTTTATTTGAAATATTTATTCTGCCAGAGGGCAAACAGTTTATCTTAGTCTCATCTGTGCTTATCGAGGGAACTTTTAGCTGAACACTAATTCACAGACAAGCATACATGAGGATCACCAACAGGGAGGGACTTCAGTCTTCATGGGAACTCTGAATTACAACTTAATTCACTAACCGTTGTTTTCTTCCTTTTAACACCTTTACATCTAAAAGAACTCTTTTGGTACATTTATTATTTGAAAAAGAAGAGGTGCTGACATTATTTGTTCTTTCCACATTAGCAGAATACAGTTTCTCACCTTCAAAAACACTAGCTAAACCAGAATACTAGATTTCCTGGGAAAGTGTTGCATAAAATGGTTCCGTTTAATTAGCCAGAAGATTTAGTAAAGAGACAGCCTAAGTTTCCAAGGGGTCATTAGGTGCAGCAGGACATGAAAACATAAAAAGATTTTAATAATCATAAAAAATACACCCTGAAATAGCCACAGTCAACCTTCAGGGAGCTGTATGGACTTGACTGTTTTCACCTTGATTTTCTGAACAGAAGCAAGAGCTTTATTGAGGGTCAAGAAAAACCTCAGAACAGCTGCAGGACACAACATCACACTGCCCAAACAACACAGGTCCCCGTGAGCTCCCTGGGCTGTGTCTGTCCCTGTGCATACACGTGCTCCTCAGTGAATAGCTGGGAAAGCCACATGTCATTTTCCCTGTGCAACAGAGAATCTCCCTGACACATCCCCCAGGAGCAGCACGGCTGCATCTCCTCAAACCCCACACAATTCTACAGCCAAAGCAATAAGCTGCCTGTCAGTGTGCAGCAGGAGCTGACAGGACAAGCGTGTCCTCCTCTCCTTTGGCCTTGGAAGGTACACTGCAGTGAGGTTACCAGGGCGAGGCCGAGGGACTGAGCACTAAAAAGTGCTTCCTGACCTAAAAAGGAAATTTAATTTAATTCTATGGGACATTTCTAAACTTTCCACTTCTTGATAAACCATCTATCTTATATCTTACAAAGTTACTACATAAAATAGATGAGCCGCCCTTGGTGCAGAGGTGTAAATCAAACAATTATATCTCTCAAATAATTCTATGCTCTCACCCCACTTCCAAACTCACTACTGCAGTTTTACTGTCACCAACCCTGTTCCTCTCAACCTGCTCTTCTCCCAAACCCTCTGCTCACCTCCAGTGTTCCTGCTCAGTGAAGCCCCGTTCCTCAGGGCCCACTGTAAGTCCCAGCACGAGTCCAGGACCCAGCTGGCCATGGCCATGCACATAAGGCACATGAGCCCCACCAGGCTCATTTTCAGGCATTATCACTGTCTCTCCACGAACTAGAAGTTCACATGATGCAACACACCTTTTGCTGTTGGCCACACATTCTAAGGCTCAGCACAGCAGAAACCACCCTGTTCTCATGGCTATCTCTAGAAATATCAGGAGCACACTAAAAACTCATCCAAGAGCTGCTGTACCTCTCTGTATGTCTGTGTGCACAGCCATCAATAAAGGAACAACTTGGCTGGATGGATTGGGCAGCACCAGACACAGAATGCTGTGTTCCCTACGACAGTAATGGAGATTCAAGCCTGATATCTTTATTCTCACACAGCTTATCTGTCTCACATCACGTCAATACACTTTCAACTTTGCCTATTTGTCCTTTCATCTGCACAGACCGTGGCACAGTGATTAACCACCTCCAAAGTAAAACCAAAACATAACAGATCTCTGCCCCTGGCCTTCAGAGGACACTGACAGGAGAGAAAAATACTCTGCCTTGTTTGTGGGAGAGGTGGTCAATCACAACTGAATGGCACAACTATTCTCTGCTGTTTATCATGAAGGTATCAAGAAGAAAGAGATGTTCAATACTCCCAGTGCAGCTCCAGATCACAGCTATCCAGGAACACTGCCTACTTACAACACCAACAGTGGTCACCAAAGCCACCCTGTCCACTGATCACTTGTGAGACCTTCTAAGCACTGGAATTACATTAGAGGAGTTTCAAAACAATAAAACAATCATCTGTCAGTATAGTCCATGCCTATGGACAGTAGTGACAGAAGCTTCTAGAACACATTCTGTGAAATATTTTTTTCCACACTGTCACTTTACCAATCCCATTCAAACTGCAGAGTGGGTTCAGGTTCTAAGTGTCTACAGCCTGAGGTCTTGGAAACTCCATCCATAAGACAGACCTGCTGCTGGCAGATCAGCCATGCTCTGTCCCTCCCATTCCCTTTGCAACTACTGCAGGAGGCAAAATGCAGCCAGGGAGAAATTTTCCTGTTATAATTTTCCAGCTGGGATCTTTGTACAGAGAGCGGTAAACAGTAGAGTCCAAAAATGAGGAAAAAGCTATTAAAAATCCAAACACTGAGTCCCACCCACATGGCATAAGAACTCCAAGTAATTAGTTCTGCAAGGCTGGCTTAGCAGCTTAGTACTCCAGGCAGAGGGAGGCCTCCCTCCCGTTCTTAGTTTTTGGAGCTTTTCCTTAATTAGCCTCAAGAAAACCCAGTGTTCCTATTTGAATAATCCATGTTGAGTTATTTATTCAGCTCCCTGCTGCCGAACATTCCCCAGCCCCGCTCTGCAGGAACTCAGCATTCCTGGCTGGTGTTTGCTAACCTGCCAGCACACAGCCTGGCACTCCAGGCACAGCCAGACAGAGCCCGCTGTGCCCTCCCACAGGACCAGGGAGTCAGACAGCCCAGCAGACACAACTCGGTGCCAGGCCAGAAAGTAACAGCGAGGAGAGAGCAGAGAGGCCCCAGAGGTTCAGGAGGTGACAAACCATGGCACAAGAAATGCAAACTCATGCCCCAGTCAGTAAAGCATTTCTTTTATCAGCATCCACAAAAATTCAGCAGCTCAGAGGCTACACAACACAGTGAGGCCTGAACAGAGGAACAAAAGGAAGAATATTTTCCCTAGAGACATCCAAAGGTTGTTTCTTGCCCTCTTAGGGGTCTTTTAAATCCTTAGAGGATTAGTGGCCTGGCCTACAGCATTCTTTGTGGTAGGCACCCAGATGAAAGATCTGCACTGCTACTTTCCAGCAGCCACTGCGGCAACCCCAGTTCTTAGGAAGCAAAGCTAAAGGCAAAAAGTGGAGATTCCATGTCTGAGAAGGTCCAGCTTACCTGCTGGAGAGGGAAAAAAACCAAAACAGAAGACAGACAAATATCCTAACACAAAAATTTTACAAATGGAAAACCACAAACATCTAGCCAGAACATGTATTGTTGGATCAGGAACAGGAAAGTAATCACAACATTAATGGGGTACCTGAGCATCAGGTTCATCAGCTGCAGACCCTCACCCTTCAGAAAGCGATCACGATTGGAGCTGAGCATTAGGCAGGAGCAAAGGGAGTCAAACAGGTTCTCCATCATTTCCTGTTCCTCTGCTGTGCTCGGGTTGTGTCGTTTAAACACCTGCATGGCAAGGAAAGCAAAATCACCCCCAAATGTCGGGCCATGCTGTTGCAGAACACACACAGTTTGCACCACAGGCCTCCAGCACCTGGCAGGTGTAAGCCAGTGTTCACACAGGTCACTGCTGCATCCTCTCTAACTCTGCTGTCTTTTGCTGCCCTGACTGTGCACCCACAGATGCACAGTAGCCTGTTGCAGGACTTAAAGGACAATACACAGGGCCTCCAAGGGGAAGGGCAAATTCACACACACAAGTATGTGGAGAAGGTCATTACCAGATAACTCCTGGGGACAACTCACACCTGAGGATGCTGAGGGCAGCACTACCTGAAGAAATACAGGTAAGCTATGAACACATTACTTTCAGCTTGTTCAGACATGGGAACAATGCAGTCCCATGCTTGGAGTGAAGAATGCAGAAAAGACAGCCAAATTCCAGCTCTGCCTATCACCAACTTGCCATGAAATTGTAACACGAAAATTCAACTTGTGTCCCTCAACATTAACATCTTAAAAACAGGGATTAACCTCACTGACCATGGATGATACACTGTGTGGGAGGTATTGAGGGACTGTGCCACACTAAACATGAAGCTCTGCTAGGCCAGCACTGCACCCCAGATCCCTTCCACCCCTCCCACCCAGCCCACCAGCCTCCCGACGGCAGAGAGGGCGTGTGGGAATTACTCACAGATAACTGCTGAAGCAGCACATCGATCCCATCCAGCTCCCCAAGCAATTCTCTGTTGTCTAGACGGAGGTGGGAGGAAGGGGGGAAAGGAGAGAGAAAAATGAAGCTAACTGTCAGATTTTACAGCCATCTAACACTGATACATCAGCAAACAAAATCAATACGGCTTGACAGGGCACAAAAGCTGCAGAGAAAGAGAGGGTGGAGGCGAGGGAAGCACATGGTGGGGAGAGAGAGCCAGCAAAGGAATGCTGGAGGCAGAAAAGGCCTGCTGTGATCTGGGAGAAGCCTGGATCCTGCCCTCACAGACAGCACTACCACAGGCATGGCTCACCATCATTATTCTGGAGCAGAATCGCCAGCACCTCGCTGCAGTACAGCTTGTTGGCGTCAAAAGGCATCTTAGCCTGTGGGGGAAGGAACAAGAGACCCATCAGGGCACAGCTCTCCATGTCTCACTGATTTGAAGAACACATTAATCAAATCACCAAACGTATGAGCAATGCTTAAAGCAAAACACAACAGCAGTAACTGCATTTTGCCTCAGTGACAAAAGAGTAATAATTCTCTCTGATTCAGGGGCAATGGGGGGCAGGTGTGGGCTCATGCACACATGCAGAAACTCCAGTGTGATCCTTCACACTGTCCTACATCGGCAGGTTTGGCCAAGTTGGCTCAAAACCCCTGAGAACAGTCTCCATCTGTTTGCAACACAGAATCTCTTCCCTGTGATACATTTTCCACCTTACATAGGCTCACAGGGCTCATCCCTGTTCTGAAAGTCGGCACCTGCCAGCAAAACCAGAATTTCAGAACATACATCACAGCAACATTAAATAGAAACTGCCAGAGTTTCATGTGAGGATCAGGGTCACAGTCAGAACATGAGATGGGTTTTGCCCGCACAGTCACGTAACTTCCATTTCAGACATTGCCTTCATACTCAAGAATGCTCAAAGAAAACCATAAAATCAAAATGCTTAATTTGAACAAAAAAAAAATAAATCCCTGAAGTAGGTTCTGAACTGGATCCAGTGTTTTTGCATGCTGCCAAAGTGGCTTCATTTACAGAAACAGACTGAACATTAACCAATTGGATAATAGCATAAACTTGTTTACTGAAGGGATTCATAAAATCATCAGTTAACAGCTATTTCTATTCCACTGTTCAAGAGGCAAAAAAGCATAAATACTAGGCTTAAAACATGTCATTTGTCACACAATTTTCCCCCTAAACATGTAACTCCCTGCAGTATGATGGACAATCCTGCCTGTGCAGGACTGTGGGGCCAACCACCCCACCCTGCTGACATGGAACAGTGTACAAGACACAGCAACATGGAAAGCAGAAGACCCCAAACGCCACAAAATACTGACTTTTAATAAAGCTTTTAATTCTAAATGATCCCAAACCACTCTGCAGAGAACAGTATTTTTAGCAACCAGGTGACGCCTCCAAGCAGCCCGTGGAGGAGAGGGGAAGGTGCTTGGTGCTGGAGAGCTCTGCTACCTTCTGTCACAGGGTGACCAACTGCTGCCCTCCAGGTGCTGGGAAACAACATTCTGACCTCCCAAGGCTGCACACAACATCAAACCCTGCCTGTGCCTGGAGAACCAACCTACGAGCTCTCCACCTGAGTTTTCTGAGGCAGCTCTGACACTCACAACACAATTATGTGACCTGAAATGTTGTCAGGAAACAGCAATTCACACTCTGTACTGTGTGCCAGATGTCCTCATCACCACCCAGACAGAATCCCCATTTAGTAACTCATCCCACAGACATTCCACAGTGCTCTACCCAGCTGCCAAGATCTTGGGTTAATCCCAACCACATCTGTCAGGGTGAGAGATTCGAGACCAAGAGCTGCCAAGAGCAAAGCACCTGGGCAGGGGTTCATTAGCTCCCCACAACAGTGTGCAGGCAAGAGAAAGCCCTGCCTGGTCCCACATCCCCCCCAAGCCAGGGACAACACAGCCAGGGCAAAGGACAGACACACCCTGAACAAGCTTGGAATGCTGTTGAGCATTCACGTTCTGTGGCACCCAGCAGTGGAATCTTAGTTGGAATTATTTTGCTTTCCCAAATTTCTCAGTCTTTCAGCTATCAGAGTAATTTCAAGGCAGGCAGCAGTACCAACCTGCCTGGACTAAAATTAACTACACTTCTCCTTTTTAAAGCAAAACAACATTATTACATTACTACCTGTAGTGAGAGATTACAGGTTACTCCTGCTAACAAGGATGTGAGGTGCACAGGAGGGTACCTGCACTTAAATAGCTGATAGAGCATTTCTGGAATTCAGAGGCTTTCTAATCATGCAGACATTTAAGCATAGAAGTGCTAATGCCTTACTGACAGAGCTAGGGAGGAGCCATAATCTGTTTGCTAAATTTCCCTCACTAGCTCTGTGAGAGAGCTGAACCACCTATTCCTTTCCTACAGCGTTTTCCAGGGAATGCTTAGGCATCTTTTCACACAAGACAGAGTTAAAGCGTGTAAATCACTGCCACAGGATGCAGAGTATGAAAGGTAGCTTTTAATTCAAACGGCAATTAGATGAATTCAAAGCAAAAGCTGTCTCCAGCAGCACAGAAAACTCAAAAAAGGGTGAACACATGGGAAGCAAAGGCCACTAAAAGGTTAATACTAGTGTCCCTACTCACTGGTCAGCTTTTATATTCCTACAGGTCTAAGCCATGGGCTGGAAATCCACCATACAGGAATCATATGGAAAGAGAAGGGAGACAACTTCTACTGTAAGCTGTTTATAAATACAAGACAGAAGTGTGTCTGTTTAAACTAAAACTGCTGAGGGGACAGACCTGAATTGTGACTTTTTGTCCTTAACTTGGTTCTCACAACACACAAAGCAAAACTGGCTTATTTTAAATGATTGTCTGCAGAAGGAATGTGGGAAACCAGCTCACCTTCAGCCTCTTGAGCAGCCACTGCATGAGGCCCTGCTGTGCAGCCTCTGTGCACATCTCGGGCCGGAACTCTGCCATGTTCTCCACAATTCCTGAGAAGAAAAACACAGAAAACAGCCATTTTCCCCCACCAAAAATTCCAAACCTCATGTTTTCAGTCTTTCTCATTCTTCCAGTCTGGGGAGGTTAGAATCCTGAATGAGTGCAAGGAGTGGATGATGGTCTGACTGCCAACACCACCCTGCAAACAAAGGTTCTGTGCTGTGCAAAAGATCAGGGAGCAGAGTGGCAATGATGTCCTTCCATGAAATGCAAATGTTTTACTACCTGAGAGTTAAATAGATTGCTAAGACAGAAACCATGTACAGCTCACAGATATGTACACAGTAAATACACAGGCAGCAGAGCACTTTCCTGAAGGGATTTAAAAGCTGTGTGATGTGGCACTTAAGGGACATGATTCAGTGGTGGCTTTGGCAATGCTGGGGTAACAGCTGGGCTCAGTCATCTTAGAGGGCTTTTCCAGCCTAAACAGTTCGGTGATTCCCTCTGGTGCAGTGCAGCTTCATCCATGTATCTGCATATCCCAATAAAACCAGTTTGGGAAGAGGCACCTCTCGTGCAGAAAAGGGACAAACTCTGCTCCTGGGACCAGCGAGTCCAAGATGTGCTTGAACAAAAGCTGCACCAGGTCCTGCACTGCAGCATTGGCAGTTGAGGAGGAGAGGAGAAAGGAAGGGGGGAGGGATAACCCACTCCCCCCTTAGCACAAACCATAGAAAGAAGCAAAGGGCTGTGCAGCAGCTGCTTACCCAGGGTGTTGTGGACACCATCAGCTTCCTCTTTCACACTTTCATCCAGGCGCTCTAAATTCTGGACCAACAAGGCCACGACCTGGCCCTCCACCTAAATCCCCAGGGTCATGGGAAAGATAAAAAGAAAAAGGATTAAAAAGGAAGATGAAGGACAAAGAATGATGGGAGGGGTTAATAAATAATAGGAATCAATGAGTCCTACTGAAACACCCTGCCAGACATGATCAGGAGACATGAACAACCTTGCTGTAAAATCTCAGAGGAAGCGAAGGAATCATCAAGTAAATCTGTCATTATGTTTGTCCTAATTAATTAAACAACTTTTGTGTTTCAGATTAAACAGAAAAACATCAGGAGGTAATCTTGCACCTTGTCACAGTCTTACGTCCTGAAGCAGCCTGATTGATTTATAATCCCTCAGAATTCTCAAGTGCAAGGTGCACAAACCACCACGGATAGGAGAACTGTCAGCTCTGCGAGCAGCTCCACTCTCAGCTGGTCACTGCTGCCTGCCCACGTTGCTGTTGTACCTTCCACCCTAGGAGGTACAAAAAGCTGACAGAACAATGCTCACACCCGCAGATTCAAGCCCAAAAGCTGAACAATCACCAGCTGAAGTTCTGCTTTTAAATGCCCTCAAGATGAAGGCACACCAAGTGGACTTCTCGAGCTAAGGAAAGCCAGACAGCCCCAGGGCAAGGAGTCCCCAGATCACAGCCACAAATATGCCCTTAAAACTGCAATTGGACAGAGTCCAGCATGACTAACAAACTTTCTGTTGTGGACATGAGCTTCAAAGTTAAACAAAATAACATTTCCAATTCAAACACTATTAACCAGCTTTGGGCTCAGTGAACACATGGAAAAAACTCAAGTATGGGCTGCTATGGAATACAGTGTAACAACCTTCACTGATACTCTACAACCTTAAAACTACTTGCTTTGAAGAAAAGAGTAATCTAAAAAGTAGATATCTAAACATTTCTCCCAAGATAGGCCTGACCTGTTTCTTTCAAAGAGGACAATGAAAACTCTAAAACTTGGCTATTATCAGTGGGCTGGTGACAAGGAAAACAGAGAAAGAACTTCACTTGATTTACTACCTCTCTGCACATTTTATTGAAAATGTCTTCTCTAGGAGCTACTCTCTCTCATTTCATTCACCCAGCAATCTCCCCACCAAGGCAGAGTAATTAACAACAGCCCAGAGGCCAGCTGGAGGAACCAGGCTCCGGGCACTGTCATTAACCTTTGGAAGGTAACATTATAGTGACTGGACAAGAAAGATTGTAGGAGAAAACAGAGCAGCCAAACAAAGCAAACAAAAGGAAATCTGTAATTCCCCATCTTACAATTTCAACACAATAGTTACAGAACCAGACACAGCCACAGCGACCCACAAACACCAGGATTCATCAGCAGAAGCTGCCCCAAAGGAAGGACAGACCTGTAAATCTCAGGTCTGGCTGGGCATCACCTCTCTGGAGGGCTTCTGCTTGGTTCTGTGTCCTCCTCCCACAGCTGGGGAACAGGAGACATCCAGCACAAACACCAGGAAAAGGGGAAATCCACTCCCACAGAGGCCAAGAGGCACACGGAGAGTTAACCATGCAGGGAACACTCAATACCAACTACTGTACATAGGTAATTTTCTAAGGTGGTTCAACCTCCACACCAAAAAGCATCCTTATCTCTAAACCCTCCTCTAACCATAAAGTGCATTAGCTCTACTACATGAAAACTTTCAGGCTTTTTCTTCTTGTTAAGAAAAATCACATCCACACTGTAACAACAGATGTCCCAGTTCAAGCACAGATTTTTTGGATTTGAATCAAGAGTTACTGGGTAGAAAACAACCAGCTTCCTGTGCAAGAGGTTAGACTGAAAGATCACAGCAGCACCACCATCTTCAGGCAGCAGTCCCTGCCACAAACTTCAGTTTGCCATGGGTGAGCACAGGTTGCCCTTTTCTGCAAGATGGAAGGAAAATGCAAACAAAGCTCCTATTTTCAACAGGACTCTGTCCAAGTCACAAATATTACTTCCTTCTCCCTCCCTGAATGAAAAAAAAATCTCCCAGCCTACACAAATTTTGCAGTGAGAGCATTCCTGCCAAAAAAGAAGTGGTGTATCAACGTGTAAGAACCATCTACACCCCAAACTCTGATATTCCATCAAAAACACCCATCATGGTCCTCAGCACAGGTCTCAGGTACAGAAAAGGCTCCTCCTGGCTACCTCCATCATGCTGCATGGACACCCACAGCTGCACAGTGCAGGGTGGGTCAGTGTTCACTGACGGGCTGTGTCAGGCAGCCATTGAGGCACTGAAACAATCTGAGGTTTCCTACTCACCAGAGCATCTATGAGGACTTCAGCTCCTTCTTCACTCTCATGGAGAGTATCTATATCAGTCAGCTCTTGCAGCAAGTCTACCACAGCTATGGAAACATGTGCTGGGTGTTAAGGACAACCAACAGGGAGGCAGACACATTTAATGTCAAAAGCAGATGGCTCTTAGGCCAGTGTGTTCACAACATGACCCAAAACCACTGGCAATACATTAGCAGGGAGGTGATACGATGCATTACAATCATAGCAGCAGGGCACAGGATATCAGATACAAGAGCACAGAGACTACTGCAGCAGACCCACACACACACAAGCACCAGAATTGTGGAATCCTAACAATTAGGAATTACAAAACCAAATGTGATTCTGTGTTTACTGTATCAGGCAACTTTGCTGTTTCTTCATGGTAGTTTCTTTTTTTTTTCCCCTCAAATCAAACATGCTGGGGTTGGTGTAACGAGACACCATCTTGTATTGTCAAGACTGAACACAAGCAAAGAGAAATGAGTTACAATAATGCAATTTGGGTATTCTGCTCTCAGCGATAGCCCTGCTAACCCGATACACACACCTAACGAGGGCCCTGCCGGCAGCAGGAGCCACCACCCCCCTCTGCCTGCCCCAATTAGGGCAGCACGCTCCTCGAACCGCAGCCCTCGCAGGAACAGCAGAGCTTCTGCCAGCCCAATTTTCCCTCATTAACTCTGGGCTGCATCACAGGCAGCTCCCCTGCCTGCTGCACAGCTCCCGTGTACGACAAGACGTATTCCAGCTCATTAGAGCCACTTCCTTATTCTCTCAGACGTGCTGATCAATCCTGCCCACGTCCCAGGGGCAGAACGGGAGATGTGGTTTTCTGCATGTCCTAAATAACCACTCTGTGATGGATCTCTCTCAACTGCCCAGGTTGACAAACCGGCTCCCAGATCTCCTATTTGTGCGTTTGCTCAGACACACAAGCAGTAACAGGAAAAGTATTTTCATCTGTCTTTTCTTAGTGAGGGGCTGGTGGAGAGGTGAGCTCTGCAGGAGAGAGCCTGGACCTTTAGCTGGACCAGCTGCAGGCAAGTCACCACCATGTCACCTCAGCAGTTTGTCACCTCAGCCATGTCACACTGCAGTGACAAAGGCTAATCACAGACTGCACTGCACCAGCAAGAACAAAAGCAGCAAGCCAACAGAAGGAATTCTTACCTGCTCCTCGGCACTCATGGGGCAAGTTGCAGAGTATTTTGTTCAGTTGTGGGCTCTCCCAATAAAGGAGAGACCTTGATACACTGGACTTGGGAGAGCAGAGGCCCCCCCGGGGTGGACAGAGGGACCTCATACATGATGGATGAGGACAAATTGAAGGAATGGGGTTTGATCAACTCATGGAAGAGAAGGCTCAGGAAGGAACCAGCTGAAGATTTCTGCTGCCTTCTGGGTGCTACAAAGACAGCTGAAACAGGTTCTTCTGACAATGCACAGCAAAGAACTTCAGCAGCAGGGTTCATCTTGCAGGGCATTCCTACCTAGGGAGCTTCTGTTGAGGCTTGCAGTGAGACTATCAGCTGTCCTATGAAATTTAGGAGATAGAAAAGCAAAACCTTGCTTGAAGCTTTCCTGTCTTCCATTAATAAAATCTTGTCGTTGATCATCTTTCATTCACATGTTTTGTGTAAAACTGCATGAATCATTCAGCAGATTATTTGCTCCCCCTGGACATTCCTTTTGTCTCCTTGCATTAGTCCCTCAAGATACCACATTTAAATGGTATCTGAAGAGCCATTTGTTTAGCTAGCTCCTTGAAGAACTCATTTTAAAAATATTTTCCCATTTGTTTTAACAAAGCATCATTAGGAAACTTGAGCTGTATCAATTCAGTTTTATGTCTACATGCTTCACTTTAATCATGTTTCTGCTCTGCACATAAGCAGCAGAAGCACAACTACAGACTCTGACCTACTTCCAATGGATCTCAAAACACTTCAGCAATTTTATGGCAAGAAATATACTTTTCCCAAGACTGCAATTCTCGGGCCAAATTCTTACCCATTAACTCACTGACAGGAAAGTTGCAAACCAAATAAAAACAGTTCACAGTGGAAACCCTGACAAGTCTGTGACAGCAGCAGTGACCCCAGGACACAGCTTTTCATGGTTGACAGGACAAAGCAAGCTGTACTCCTGTGCACTTCAGCTGGAAAACAGCCCTGATATCCCAGTCAATATTCCCACAGTTCCTTTTTGCCATGTGACTGAGATAGTCAGTATAGTACTGCATAGTACACAAAAAGTCTCTGGTGTCTGGTAAAAAATAAGTAACGAAACTACAGAGGCCACAAAACTGGTTTTGCATTTGAGGAGCTTCCCCCTGCACAATGTAAGTTGTTAGCAGTTACTTGAGAGCCATTCCCTTACAGATCTTGGGCAAGGGAAGCTGTGGGGCTGGCTGCTTTACAGGGACCAACACTCACCACATCAAGGTTTCAACAAAGGCAAGTCAAAATACCCAAACACATAAGCAGCACTCTCTAATATAAACTGGCAAGCAATAAAATATTTACGTTTTGGTTTTAGCTCCTGATCACTGCACCCACTTAGAAAGAATGAATTATGAATTCTCAACAGACAGTGCTATAAGGAAAAGTGCTAAAAAGGAAAATGAAGATCTGTGTATCAGACCACAACATTCAGCACTAACAGGCCTTTTCACATTGTATATTCCAAAACACCTCAGGAAACCTGGTAAGTGTTATCTTCTGCTAAAGAAGTAGAGAAGTAAAGAATAAATTACTTTCCTAAGGCCACAGATCAATAAAAACAGAAAAAGAAAAGGCTGCTGGAGACCCAAGTTGACATCCAGTGCCCTTTCCACAGGGCTTCACTGCTCCCTCCACTCACTAATGTTTGTCAGGACACAGACACGTGATCTCCCAAGTCATGTCACACTTTTTCAACTTAATCTGCTGTAGAATATTTTACAAGCAGTGCAGGCTGAGCTCTGCTTTTACAGACTGCACGGTGGTGAGCCAGGCATAGTTCCAGTTACCAGCTGACAGCTAAGCATCAAGGCACCAGGATACTCAAAAAAATGACACTATTTCTGATAAAAACCACCAAAATCTTCAACAATACAGACAGGGAACTCTCTGAAGTGTCCTCAGATCTTCAGAGGTACAAGGGCCAGGTGCACATAGGGCTTAGTTTCAGTGACACCAGAACTCACCCATCATGGAAATATTCCTGGATATGTACTCAACCACAGGGACCACCTGCAGCCTTGAGCTCTGTGCACACCAAACTACAGTATGTGAGGAGTCTGTCACATTTACAGAGTAAGGTGTAAGTCCGTGACAAACAGCTGACAGCCTGACAGCTCAGCTCTCATCAAAAAGGGGTGAATCAGTTTCATTCTCACCGTGGATAGTCCAGACAAAGTTTGCACAGTCTGAGGTTATCACTGCTAAGCCCAGGCTTTTGCTTCTCCTTCACTGCTCATTTGTTCACACTCTAACACAGCCACTCAAAACTAGATGAAAGGGTCATAAAACAAGAAAGGAGAATAACAGCACTGAAAAAATTCAGAATCAATATTACTTGAACAAAGAAGACTTTCACTGGGAGGAAAAAAACAACACCTAAATTCAGTGTGGTGGGAAGAAGAGAAAAACATCTACAGGAGCCTGGGAAAGAGGATATGAGAGATTACAGCAAAGTCTGTAGAAAGCCTCTCCCATGAGAGCTGCTTTAACAACTGAAGGATATCTGTATTGTCATGTCCCAGCAGCCCAAGCAGAGACTGTACAGCATTGAGCTCCACCAGCAGGTGATACAGGCCGGGCATGGTTGCGATCACGTGCATTTCCTGAATGATGTCATTTAAATCCAGTTCTGACTCCATGAACCTGAGGCAAGACAAACATGGTTAGTAAAAAGGCAAGAAGAGGCCAGTACCTTCCAGGAGACTTCCAGGACTTGTCACCTCAGGTGCTCGTGGATCCAGCATTTCTGATCCTCCCTGTCCTACACCTGCTCCTTGAAGTTTAATCCTGGAGCAGGACAAGCCTTCCTACTATATAATTTACATAAGAGTAAAAAAGCAGATTTGTTCCAATTCTGTAAATCAGCTGTAGAATTTCAATAAAAAATTAAAATCAAGATTCTGTAGCTACACATGAAAAAACCTTGCATATAAAATAAATTCAGGAGAGTGCTGCACCTCCCCTAGCTACCATGTATTAGTAAGTGAGTTGTATCAGTCTGAAGCCCATAAAAATAACTTGAGTAAGGGAAAGAGCAGCAAACTGGAAAAAAAAATGGCACTCAAGTGTAGGAAGAAATCAATGTGTGTAACAGGACACCCTGAAGGGAAGAGGAGGCTCACCAGAACACACACACCACATCTGGCTCTCCGTGCCCATCCAACCATTCTGATCATCACAGTGCCCTGTGTAACTCTGTAACATGAAATGATTTCCTCTCCACACAGACCTCTGGCTCTCATGCAAACACAACACCTTCCCACCAAACAATGGGATGAAACCTTTAATTGTTGCCAATCGTTCTCTTCGTGCTGCCAGCCACACACCGGCCACACCAGAGTCTCAATAATGCCATTTTAATTAACAATGTCAGCTTTGAAGAACTACATGGAAATACCTGTTGCTACATAAGCCTTATGTAACTGAAAAGGTCTGTATATTCCAGAAACTGATTTAGGGCTGAAACCTGAAAATCAAAGGAGAAAAAAGTCGATCATAATCTTACTTTTCAGGATTGTCAGGAAACTTGATCCGCAGCTCCTGGTTTTTGTAAGACCTCTTCTCAAAGGTGAGAATCATCTTCTTCACTGAACTTTCATCCAAAGGTTCCTCCTGACCAAATTGAAAAAGGCAGAAAAGTTGAGCTCTGGATGGCTGGAGCCATCACAGCAACGTGGTGGGACTGCAGCCAGGCCCAGAGCCCTTGGAACCAGTGGCCACCCCTGGGAGTCTCACTGCAGGACACTGCCCAACACCTCACACACCACCACCCCCCACTGACCTCAAGCTGTTCTTTTACACCTGTTTTTACCTGGCACCACCAGAACGCACCGAGGTTTTTTTGCTTCTGACACAGAAGAAACCTGAGCTGGCAGCCTGTGCCCACAGAGAGTTTCTCTGCAGAAGTCCCTCGTGCTATTGCTTTTTGTAAATCTACATTTAACTGCCCTGAGTTTATGTTCTTTCACATTTTCCTCACTTGGATAAGCTTTCACTGCTGTTTTAAAGCCTTTTTCTAAAGGAAAAAAAAAAAAATCAATATTTTACTCTGGTACTTTCTCTTTATTCTGTAAATGTTCCTAAGGTGTTTTTCAGATGGCATTGTATATTTACTGTACAGCAATAATGTAAACCTCAGCTGCCTCCCTGACAACTACAAACATCATTCCTCTATTTTCCTTGTTTTATGATTTTAATGCACTTCTTTTATTAAAAAATTGATGATATAGATTTCCTTGTGTAACCTCTTCCCTCTCTTCTGTTTGACTGTATTACAACCACTGTTTATGAAAAGTTCTCAAGACAAAAGCCAAACCAGACCCCTTCACATCTTAAGGCAAGTTTTGTGTCCATCCCCTGCTCAGGATTAAATCAAGAGTTGCTCCTGGCTTTGAAAAGTCTTTGGTCAGCAACTCTAAGCAGCAATCTGCTATGAGACAAAAAACCTCCATTTCTTCAGCAAACTCCACTACAGTAACAGCTCCAGTCCAAGCCTTCCATTACTATTGGATTTCCTTCATTCCTTTGCCCAACCTGTCTCATTGCCATCCCACTCAAGTCACCACTCTGCTCAGATAATCAATACTACAGTGCCCAAAGCACATTCTTCCTGCAATGGGATTTCAACCCACACGTGCTGACACTGCTTCCCTCTCTTCCCTTTGATTTTTTGCTTCCTCTAACATGCATCACTACAATATCTCCAATAGGATCAGCTTTGCATCTTGTATTTCATTTGCATTCAGTCTTGCAGTGTCCCACAGATTAGCTTCTCCCCATCAAATTTACTGGGACAAAGCACATTTTAATGGCACTTATATTAACTGCAGTCCAAGGTAATGAACAAGAGATTTGAGTTCTAAAGAAACCTTGGACTTCCAGCCTTTAAAACGTCTGGCTGGGAGGACTCCACTTGACAAAGATGAGGGTCTGGAACGCTGCAGGAATCCACAAGACTCCAGCCAGTCAGGAGGACTCCTGGCTCTGTCCATCCATCCTCCCTGGAGCTCAAAGGCTACAGAAATCCTGCATTATCTTTCCCTGCTATCAGCAACAACTGTCATGGCAATAGCTCAGCATCAAAAAAGGAGGGGGATTCTCAGAGACGGATGCTGGCAATGCTGCGTTCAGAGGACAATGATATTTTACAAAGCTACATGATTCTGCAGTGGTGAATATCACTTGTTTTTTTATCAAACAGGACACGGGCAGCAGGAAGCAAATATCTTCTAGATTTATACCAATCCATGTGTCACATTTATAAAGTGATCTTTTCCCTGGCCCTTGGCAGAAAGGCCAATGCAGCATTGGATTTCTGTCTCTGAGGCTTGAAATCATTTACCCTCGACAGCTGCTACCCCCCTCCTCTGACCCAAGACCTTTCTTGTACAGAAGAATGTTTGCTTATTTCATGCTGCTGCTGCTGCACAGCTACAAAGAGGGGGAGAAGCTGCATGGCTGGGGGCATAGATGAGAACAATAGTTAGGAAACTGGTTAGAACACAGAAACCGTTTTCTAAAAATACATTTTAGAAGGTGATTTGGGTATTCCCAGACCAAAACAGGGATGAGACTTGAAAGCCCCCTCCCTTTTTCCTGTACCCTTTAAACCTTCAGCTGATATATTTGAGAAATTTGAAATTCATTAATAAGCTGCAAAAGCACAACCTTAAGCTGTGTGAGGCACAGGAAAATCACATTAGTCTCATCATCTACATGGTAAGGAATGGAAATCACAAAGAAGGGGTTTAGTGTTTGGTTATTCCCTCATGGTTCACCCTTCTGTTATTCCCACGGCTTCCCCTTTCCCACAGGACTTACTTCCTCATCCTCCTCTTCTCCATCCCTCTCAATTATCTGAAGGAGTTTCTTCTTCTCATCATCAGTTTCTTCCAGTGCAGCAGACTCCTCTTCCCTGTGCCGACTGTGCTCTCGGGCACTGGCCTGTTTCCGACGCGCTTTGATTTCCTCTTCCTCTTCATCGCGGGGCCTTTTTGTCCCTCTGTTAGGCTGAAGTCAGAGGAAGAAGGGGAATGAACATGAGCCCTTAGTGACCCCTTGCAAACCAGAATACCAATGTTACGAGCCATACTGAGGAAATTCTTACAAGTTCTTTAAAGCATTTGCTTACACGACACTTAACAACTCTGAAAACTGGAAAGGAAATTAATTTAGTGAAGTGGAACATCACAAGAGTAGATGAATGCCTCTGCCAAGAGCTGTGTCAACATCCTAGCTTGTTTGATCTATGAACATGAGTCACAGGAAAACATCTTCATAGGCTGCAAGGCCAAGGAGTGGCCAAACGACCCTGCTCAGTGGGGCCATCAGGAACCCCAAATCTGCTGACTCAGCCGAGACAGCCCCACATTTCACAGCCAGCAGACCAACAAGCTCAGCAGACAGCAGGGAAAGACAATTTTTTACCCATGACATATATGAGACTGTACTGAATTCCTGTGTGCAGCCCGTTTCACCCCCATCCTTCTGCCTGAAGTTTGCTGACACACGAAAGCAGGATCAGCCCAATTCAGCACAGGCAGAACAGGAGGATTGCTGCTTGCTGCAGCTCTGCAGGGCTTGGCACCAGAATAAACACTGCCCAAACCATTGTGATTGGCTTGGAACAACCTGTTATTTTACTTCACTATTTTTACTTGATTGACAAAATTAAAGGTAATTTGCCAGGGACAAGAAAAAGTCCATTAACCCCAATCCCATGTTTTAATTTACGCAGAAAGGGATGAAAGCATTTGCAGTAGAAGAAAAAATTCTCTCTTCAAAAAAACTACAAGGACATTAAGTTTGGTCTCTCATATTTTTTTGAAGGACAACCAAGCTGGAACAGGAGTATTCCATGCTTTATAACCACAGCAAAACAAAGCTTAATTCTTTACTATTTGAAAGGAATATAATGTGCCCAGAACAATGAAAACAGTAAGAAAAATATTTTTACTTCCCACCACTGCTCAAGTGGCTTGGTAGATAATTTTGTAAGCCCATCAGGTCTAACACGTGTCCAACCTAATTGATAAAGCACCACTTGTCAGGCAGTTCTCACTCTTCTGATCTGTGCGACCCTTTGTCTAAAATGGCAAAAGTCACTCCAGGCTTCCACCCACACAGTCCCTGCTTTTAGCTGGGATCCTACTCGGATTTGATCCAAAAAAATGTGCACAGGGAACAGGTGACAGTGCCATTCTCCTGCCAGGTCCGGTACGAGTGTGGGCATCAAGAATCTGGCAGGCTGGGAACTTTTGGGCTCCTGAGGCAACAAACCTTCCAGGTTCATAAGGGAGTCCTGCTGTGGTTCTGGTTCCGTGTTGTGCACTGCACCAGCAGCACAGCCCACAGAGCATTCCCCCCAGGGAGTCAGTGCAGTACAAAGCTGGCAAATGAAAGCCCTGCTCCCAGGAAAACTCTGCTCTCAGATGTTAAAAAAACCAAATACAAATACCCCCCTAAAAGCCCTTGAGGAGTTAATTATAATTAAAAAGCAAATGGACAGCAGCCTGGCCGAGATAACCCCGTTTTCAGGGTTACCACTTTGTCATCACTTTAAGGAAGATGCAGAATCAAGTTTCCCAGACAACACATTAGCACAAATCAAAGCCATAGCTGCTTGTTCCCAGGCAGACCTGTTCAAGCCCTGTTATCTGTCTCCTTTCTCCCTACATCTTCTCTGCCATTTCCATTACAGATGGTACATTCCTGACTTAAAACTCTTCTAAAGTGCCTCCATGCACTTTTAAAGTAGTTACTCAGCTCATAATTCAATAGCCATGACATGGAAGCATACCCGGAGATTCTCAGAAATGAAAAATTTATTTGCTTGGAGGGTTTTGTGGATTGGGTTTTTTTTAAAGCAGATTCCTATTACTTATCTTCTAGGTACATTAAAATATAATTTCACATAGACCCATTTGGAAACAAATGTGTCATCAACAGCAACCAATAATTCAAAAGCTCCCTGAGCAACCAGCAACCCAATAAAGAAAAGAACAAGGAAAAAGATGCTCTTTTAAATGACATCATCTAAGGAAATAACTTCAGAAATCCATATTCCTTCCTCAGTGCCCTTGATGTCACACAGGTCCCTGTCCTTATATCCTTCCACTCCTCAGTAATGCCCAACTCATTGCAAACCACCTTTGACAGAATAACATCACAAACAGATATGGCAATTAGTGATGTAAGTCCTGAAAATCTACAGCAAAATCCCAACATGATTTGCCTTGGATGTTCCTAATTTGGGGAGTCAGAATCTCACTCCTCGCTCTCACTTCTAAACAGGACCAAAGCCCCTGGTGAGCCTGAGGTGTAAGGAGAGGAAGCTGGGGGGGGTCTGTGAGACACAAACCAACGTGCCACGGGAAGGGACTGCATCCCAGAACAAAGCCTGAATTAAAACTCCATCACGAAACCCACCTCCGAGCACATAATCCTTACCATCAGAATTTACACCCTGCTTCCATCTCAGTTATTTTATCCCTCTTTTTGTATTTATGCATGGCTGGGGGAGGCGTCTGTAAGGCACAACAGAATCATTATGATAAATCATGGAAGTGCCCGGCGTGCGATCATTAACGCTGCCAGCAGCCTGGCAATAGGCAGTAATTGAATCCCGGGCAAACGCTATTAAGCAGGCATTAAGGCTTTGCCTCTCCTTATTGATGTTATGCAAAAACCTCACTGAGAACGTTCCCCGTTCCCGACCAGCGCTATTAAAGCTGCAAAACCAGGGCCCGAGTGGAACACCTGGGTCCTGCTCACCCCACAAGAGATGCACAGTCACGAGCGACTGATTTAAGGCAGGCATTAGTTTCTCTTCATTGATTTTCAGCCTGGGTTTGCATTTGTGTTTTCTAACGGGCTGTTACCCAACCAGCACGTTGCTGCCCTGAGCCTGGTGCATTTCGCTCAGCAAACACATATATTGTGTCCAAACACATTTATTTAACCAATTCCACAGCTTCGGACATATCTACGTAAGTTTCCTGCCTTTCTGGTGGAAAAGAGAAAGTTAATCATCTGATATAGAAAATGTGGGGCTTTTTACTCAGTTGTGCTAAGGTGAATCTGGCAAGAAGATGGAATTCATTAAAAAAACGCACGAGAAAAGCATTTTTAAATTGTTTTGTTAGCTAAGCTTAATTCTGTTCCTGTTGAATGCAGGGCATTCACAGAGATTTATTCAGAAGGCATTTTCATTTAAATCTAACACTGATATCACCACACAAAAACCAATGAATACAAAAGGGTTTAAAGAAGGCTGCCGTTTATAAAATATGATAAAGTAAACAAAAGCTGGTGATTGGGAAAGGGAGAATTATCTCCCCCTTTCTCTTGTAGCCCTCTAGCTGTGGTGACTCTGTTCCCTGACACACCCTGAGCTGTCACTGCCTGGGGCCCAGCCTTTGGGCACAGGTTTTCTCCAGAAACACACCTGACACTGGTCCTGGTCTGTGCACAGCCAGGTAAGACAGAACCTCGTGTGCCAAGGAACAGGGAAACAAGATCCTAAACCAAAGCACAACGATGTGCCAGGAATGTGCACATTAATATCGGGGTTAAGTGCCCCACAGAATCTGAACACACATTGCTCAGGCCCCTGATTGCTCCAGCCTTTGCCAAACACCAGGAACAGAGAAGCCTCAGCAGTTTCATATTACTCGGGCAACAGTCAGGGGTTTCATATTACTAAGGTATCTATTTTGTAAGTAACCTCATTACTGTGGAGCTCAGGAATTATTTGTTAATGAAATCTGAAATAGATCTTCATAAATGATGCAGCCTCTGCTGTGCCCACATCCCAGCCTGCTCAGAAACTGACGCACCAGCTGTCAGTCTGGGATCCTAAAAACAAGCCCAAATCTCCAGAGGCATCTTCAATAACTTCCTAATTTTGTTTCCAATGCTTGTGACAAACCAGGCTACCATCAATCTCACTTTTC
The DNA here is from genome assembly GCA_013400415.1 of Scytalopus superciliaris. Lineage (NCBI taxonomy): Eukaryota > Metazoa > Chordata > Aves > Passeriformes > Rhinocryptidae > Scytalopus > Scytalopus superciliaris. Next base: position 310,106 of record VXBX01001526.1, read on the forward strand.
CTTGTTTTTCCTTCCTGAGGCACAACACTTCTCGATGCTGCAGGATCTGGGTGCTAAAAACTGGAAGAACTGACACCAGAAAAATCCAGAAATCTCAGGGAGACCCAAGAGCTCCAAAATCACACAAACTGAGGCAAATGCAACGACAGGTGTGCACTGTGCCCACGTGGATACAGACCATTAATTTCAGAGAAGCCCCTGTGTCCTCCAGCCTCACCCACGAGGCTCCAAACCACTCAAGGAGCTCATCAGGAAGGCACAGGACAGGGATCTTCCTTCACACGCATTTACACACACTCTGGTTTGGTGGCCAAAGGCAACACCCTGGGAAGTAAACTCGAGATTCCCTTGCAACCCTGTGAGAGCACCAAGGCAAGCCTGGCAGCGTGGGGCTGTATTCCCAGGAGCTGAGCCCGTGTCAGCTCCTTGTTCTAACCTGCCAGCAGGGGAGAAGCTGCTGCGGTAATAATGCTGTAAGCAGTCAACGACCTGCTCAGCTGAGCTGCCCCTGCCATCGGATGCATCCATTACACAGCAAACCGACAGTAAATTATCTGTACAGCAGCAGAAATGATGATGTGCCTCCACGGACACACATGCTGCACTCAACCCACTCAGAAAATGGGGAGATCACCCGGCCCGGTGCAGTCAGACCTCACCCCATCAGTTACTGCTTCATCTGTTACTTGATTTTATTAATATTCCATTTAAGAAGTCAGCAATCTGTAATGATCACTCACAGTGATGAAACCCGCCTTTAATGAGAATTGAAATAATCTCCCTCATTCCCTCCCAAGGCAACTGAAAGAGGACTCTGAATGGCCCTGGAGTTGGCTTTGTCCCCTTAATTACCCTCTGTAATCGGAGACTAAACACAGAGGATCTGGGCAAACAGCAGCAATATTTAATCATCACTTTACACCATCTGCAACTGTTTTGCTGCAACACGTAAAGTTTATGGATTCCTGAGCTTTGTATAAACTGCCAGGTGCTGTTTAATTGTATTTTTTTTGTTGTTGCAAGAGGTTCCTTTTCCCATTCTGGCAGACACTTGGTGCTGAATTGGTGGCACAGTGCCTGCAGTCTTCCACGCCAAGTTTGGCACTGAGGGAGAACATCTTCTTGCTGGAGCAAGGGCACAGATTACACATTTAGAGGAGAAAATTCAAAACAGTGCAGGAGAAAAGCAATTATTTTTGGGTTGTGCTGAGGGAGGCTGAGGAGACCAATTCATTTGCAGAGAGAGATTAAAATCAAGGGAGCTGAGGCATCACATCACCAACCCCTGCAGGGAGGACAAACAAGGAGACCTTGAGGCAGCCCACACCTCAGCCCAGCACAGGGAAGCTCCCAGATCCAGGGCTGGAGTGGGCCAGGAGCTGCTGGGAGCACTGCCAAGCCACCCTCCCCAAAGGCAGACACCTGACCCACAGGATGGGAGGCAGCAAAATCTGCTGTTTCCAACTATTCTTGCCCTATCTCTCAGCCAGAAATGCCCTCACAGAAGGGAATCTCACACTCTCAGAACCAGAGCTAGTTTACCTGCCTTCTGCTCCTCCACTCCCTTCAGCCTGTACTCTCCATTTCACCCCATTCTGAAGGTGTGAGTCCAGTGACTGAAATCCCACACTCACTCTGAAGCATCATCTCACCTACTGGCACAGGAACCACCTTCCTTCAGGTGAGAGCCAGGAGAGCCAGGAGAAACCCTTCAGGAACTGGCTGAAAGCTGCAGACTGTGTTTTCCCCCCACCACGGGTAACAATTTCAGCAGCAAGAAATGAAATTAAAATGTAGCTTCCCGGCAGCTCAGCAGCATTTCTTCACCTCCACAGAGCACAGCCCCTGCTCTCCAAAGCCAGCACACCCCTTTGCCTGTGTTGGAAGCTCATCCAAGGGAAGGCTGGAAAACATCCAAGTGAGCAAAGCAAAAAGCAAAGGGGACAGACACTCCCCTCCAGAGTGGGAGTTCTATATTGTATTGTATATGTTCTATATTGTATTCCTTGTCATGCATTTTCTAGATGATAACCACCTACATTAACAGGTGCACGTCTGCTTAGCTAAGCCACGTATCCTGTGGCATCTTCTTGTAGCAACAGAGATTTCATCAAGTGTTTTCTTCCTGCACTTATGCCATATTATATTGCACGTAAAAAACCCCAACCCATCATAAATAAACTGATAAATAACTCAGGGAAGCCTTTAAAACACAGAGGTGTCTAATTTGCATTTGCACATTTGCAGACTTCACCTTCTCAGAGCAAGGAGGGGGGGGAAATAAAAACAACCAACAAAACCCCAAACTAGAAGCTGGTTTAAAAAATTCCAAAGCCGTGCCTTAAGCTGCACGTGAAGGGTGGCACTGCCACCTGAAACTGGGGTGGGGGAAGCCAAAGAACTAAAGGAAATTCTAATTTAATGCTGAGAAAATACACTTTAAAGGCAGGGAAACACAGGGCTCAGACCAGCAGGGCTGTGCTGTTGGACACAGCGGGGATAAAATAAATAACAACCCACATGAAACGTCCTGGGAGGAACCCAGCGGAGATAAGACACCGGGGAAATCGATGAGGAACTTCTCCAACCCAACAGCGACTTTCCCTCTTCTCACTTCCGAGCGAAGGGAAATTATTATAAGGAAAACTTCCCAAAAAAATCCTTTGGTAAAAGGGGAGTTAAACGGGTTTGGTTGTGAAACCGGGAGGGGAAAAGACACAGTAGAACAGCCACGGAACGAGCTCAGGCTTCGCCCCAGGGCCCTCTGCGCACCAACCGGGCCGGCTGTGTCAGAGCCCCCGGTAACCGGGCCCAGGCCCGCGGCCGCTCCGGAGCCGCACCGGGATGGCGGGAGGCGCCGCCACAGCGCTGCCACCCCTGCACCGGGGGCCGCGATACCCCCCCGGGCCCGGCCCGGCCCCCCCGGTGCTCACCTGGTAGCTGAGCAGCTCCCCCACATCCATCGCTCCCGCCGGGCCCCCGCACCGGCAGCCTGTCGCAAAGCACCGGGGCCGCGCGACGCCCTGCCGTAAAGCAGCGAGCGCGGGGCGGGCAGGAGGGCCCCGCCGCGCTCGCCACGCTGCCGCAAAGCGAGGCGGCGCGGCCGCGTCGCAAACGGCGAGGCGGGAGGCGCCACGCCGCCGTAAAGCAGCGCGGCGGGGTGTCGCAAATGGGGGGTACCGAGGGCGGGGGGCGATGCGGGACCACCCGGGACATCCCGCTTTGTCCCCCTCGTGTCGGTCGGGCCCCAGCAGTACGGCAAGACCCCCCCGGTGGTGCCCCCGGCCCCGGGAGACCCTCTCCGTGCCCCGGTGCGGCGGGGCCGGGGGCGCTGGTCCCTCCACGTGGAACAGGCGCGGATTTTTGGATGCTCCTCGACGTCCTTCTGCCTTTGTCACTTTCAAGCCTGACCGGCTTAATTTAATTAAACCCGCCAACCGGGGAGGGGCCACCAAGTGCCCAGGTGTTGGAAAGGCAAATAAATAAAGGAAATAATAGAATACATAAAGGAAAATAAATGAGTTCATACAATCACCTGGTTAAGGGTTGGGGGCCGTGGGGGAGGGTAATAAAGGTGGGGGAAAAGGATGCAGGATAAGGCGGAGTTCTCGGGACAGCTGGAACAACTCCCGAGGAGGAAAGCGATAAACCCAGCTCGGTTTTACCCAGCTGGACACGATTTCAGCTGCGTAAAAAGTGACTCTGGTACGGGGAGGATCCGCCCAGAAACCCCCCGACCCAAAAGAACAGCAAGACTGGGACTAATTAGCACGAGAAGCGAGAGAATCATTAACCAACACAACGCTAATTAGCAGGAGAACCGTGTAACTCGCAGACAGCGAACTCTTAATCCCTTTCCTTTGCTAAAACGCACGAACAAGCGAAAAAGTTTCGGTGGCCGGTGCTCTCGGTTTGTGGAGTCGCACCGGGGATTGCGCAGCTCGGGGATGAGTAATTAGCGTCCCTCTGGTGTTAATTACTGGCTTGTGGCACTTGGGTTCGTGCGGACAAAGCCCCGAGCCGGGAGCCGTCGGGGCCGGGGATGCTTCGCCGAGAGGGGGGGATGCAGCACCCAGCAAAGCTGCCCCAGGGGGACACCGAAAATCTCCTGACACGTTTTCCACAACCTTCTAAAAACGCTTCCCCGGGGCAGAGCCAGGCTCGGGAATGCGGGAGGCTGTTTTGGCAGCGTTTATCGACGGCGCACTTCTATTTATACCCAGCGTCATTAACCGCTGTCACCTTGAGAAGAGGCCAATAACTGAGCGCTGAGTGCGGCAGGAGGGACGTGACAAACCCCTCTGATCGTGACAGAGCTCCAGGATGCAGAACCCCAGACAGACAGAGGCATTTCTCAATCTAACAAATATGAATAATTAGGAGGGAGTCAACCTGGCCCGAAAGAAGAGAAAATCCTACCGAATTTATTTCGACTGTGCTTTAAAAAACAGTCCTGAGCTAAAGGAATTTTTCATAACGATCGCAGCTATTACGCAGTTATCTCAGCAGGAGTCTGGTTTGAGAACACTCAGGAAATTAAAAATATATATAATGTTTTCGAAGGAGTCCTTGCATCCCCCGTCGTTTCAAGAAAATATGGGAGATCAGTCATGGCAAAATTAACTCAACAAATCTGCATGTTAAAGATGAGATAAATAGAGGATAATTATTGGCTCATCTGGCTTTGGGGGATTGAGTGTTCAGATAATTCCCCGGCTGTGAAACCACCGAATTTGCAGCCCCTCGAGGGTTACTGGCACGTACTGGGAACAGGATCCAGCTACTGGGAAGTGACACCCTCCCCACTCCAGGGACAACCACGATGGTCTTCAGTTCAGACAAAACCTCCCACCTTGAGCTTCTTGTTAGACAAAGGGACAGAAAATGTCCGATTCGCCTCCCTGGGTGAATCAAGGCCAGGGGGGACATTCAAAAGAACAAAATCAGGAGGTTTAGGAACTGAAGGGCCACGTTGCCACCTGGGAAACCCGATTCCCACCCAGTCCTGCAGGGCAGGATTCAATAACTGGGGCTTTATCTGATAAGGGGAGTTGGAGCATAGGGAAAATATATTGAACTTAAAAAGTGAAACCAGGAGCAAAATCAAAGTATTAAAAAGGCTCTTGAGGAAATAAATGAAGGCTGGGGATGAGTGGCTGCCCTGAATGGTGGGTGGTGTGGGGGGCAGGTGGAGCAAGCAGCAAAGCTGGGGAAGGGGCTGGAGGCTCTGGAAAGGCTGGAGCAAACCCTGGGACTCAGCTTGGCCAGGAGAGCAACGACCTCAGAAATCCTGGCTCCATATCCCCAGGCACCCACCTTCCAGAGGGGCTGGGCTGTCACCCCCAGGGCTGGCCGTGTTCCTGGGCTTTTCCTGACCCTTTTCCCTGGCTGTGGCTCTGGGGATGGGCACAGAGGGCCCAGCAAAGGGGAGAGCCCCAATCTCTGCAACAGTCCCGGTATGGAAAGCCCAGTTCCTCATGCCAGCAGGGCTGCTGGGGATGCTCAGCACCACGGCTGGGAGCGGCAAAGGGAGGAAGGGGCAAGGAGGAGAATCCTGGCTTAATTTTATTCCGAGTTCAGGTTTCAACCCAGATGCCTCGAGATCTAATTCCGAATAAATAATTGTACTGAGTAACCCAGGTCCCCCGGTGATTAACTAAACATACTGAGGCTCGCTGAAATTGAATTAGTGGTGTGCACTCAGCCGTTATTACCCTCCCCACGTCATGAATATTAATGAGGGGTTATTAAGAAATGTAAATGATGCCTCAGGGGGTTGGGAGCACAGGGGGTGCAGGGCCGTGCGGGCTGATATGACAAACCATTAGGAAAACAGCCTGATTGAAGCCACTTTTTAATTATGTCAGATCTCGCTCTTTGGCGGGTGCAGCCGCGTTTCCGGATGCTTTCGTCTTTATTAAAATGAGAAAAAGGGAAGGAGGCAGAGCTGGAATGGGAAATGAGGCTTCCAGAAGGGGGAAGATGCAGACGCCCAACAGCCTGGCATGTGGGGACAACTTGGCCCTGCATCCCACGGTGTCCCTGCCTGGCTCGGCTCCCAACCGGGATACCCCCCTGCTCCCAGCATAGAGTGGGGGACACTGGCACCCCCCAGGGCACCTGCACCCCGGCCTCGGACCCCCAGAGCCCCCCACCACGGCCCCACTGCCTGCAGCCCCTGCCCTCGGTTCAGCCTCGCTGGGCAGCCGAGCGACTGCCATAGGCTCATGCATTTTAACAGGCTCTCAGAGGGCTCCCTGCACCGGAATGGGAGCTGACAGGGCCAGCGGAGTTAATCAGAGTGGATAATGGAGGGAAAGAGAGAAATCTCAACCCAAATTGCTGCAGAAATCACGAGCCGGGACCCAAAACCATTGAATTAAACCGGGCTGAGGCTCAAAGGGGAAGGCAGCGGTTCTCCCAGCCCCATGTTCCATCGAAGAGGGAAAGGAGAACACCACAGAGTCCTTGGTTCTCCTGCAGGAGGGCAGGGGCTGCCAATTGTGGTGGAGCCCCCAATCCATGATCCCAGAGGGATGTGCTGCTGGTGCCAGGACAGGCATCTCGGTCTGACCAGCACTGCAGCATCAGGGGCTCACTTGTGAAATAGAGGCTGTTCTTTGGAGGGCCACATCAGATCAGATGATTTGTTGTAGTGATGAGTGTGGCACCAGTCCAGCCCTGGTCCTGCTGTGCCTGGTCCCCTCTGCAGCACCACCCACCAAGTGCCCACCAAGCCCAGCACCCGGGTGCCAGGACAGGGCTGAGCCACAGGCAAGGGGAAAACAGGATGGAGTCAAGGCCCATCCCTGTGACCTGCCAGCATCACCGTGGTGTCACTGCAGGCAGATGGAGCAGTCTGGGATGGGCACACACACAGGGTTCCTCGGGATTCGGGTCTCTCCGCCCTGGTAGCTTCATAACGCCAGGCTGCTGCTTAATTGCACCCATAAGTGTGGAATTACTGAAGAGTAAAATGCAAATGGTGTAACCTTTCCTGAGCTGACCCAGCACTGCTGTGCCAGCTCTGTGCCAAAGGGAGCTGCTTTCCCTCTTCTTAATTGCTCACATTGCTGCTGGGAGATACCCTCATCAGGCCCCAGGAGGGAGAAGACAGGCCCTTTGCTGGGGTCACATGCTGGTTCCCCAGAGCCAGAGGCACCGGTGTAGCCCTGGGAACTGTCCCCTGCCCCAGGCTGACCATGACACCCATGGCCAGGCAGGGACTGTGTGGGACAGGCACGTGGGGACATACCAGAGCGTGGAGCGAAACACAAAGCCTGTGCCCTCCCTCTCCAGTGCCACTTTCCCACCCTGAAAGCCTGCCACAGCTCCTGGCCAGGGTCCCTGCATGCTTGTTCTCGGGTGCCAAGGCAGAGCACTGGCTGAGCCTGCGGCAGAGACTGGAGGGGGCTGGTGCTGGCAGGAGAAAACAACTGTGGTATTATGGCTAATGCGATTTTTATGAACCTGCGGATCATTTGGTGGGTGGGGTGGGGCCAGACACGGGTAATTAAAGGTTGCTGACCTGTGAAATCAGGCTGTGAGAGGCCTGGCACGGAGCAGAGGGTGGGCAGGGGTGGGAAGGTGCAGGTGCAGTGGAGGGGGTGACTGTGGTCAGGCTATCCCTGCTCCCCACCCATGCCAGTGCTACTCGCTGTCCCAGTACAGGTGAAACCTGGGTGCTGGAGTAGCACCTTCTTTATGGCTCTTCTTCCCTGAGTAAAACTCTACAAAGTGTGACAATCAAAATTAAAGATTTCTCCAGAAAGGCAGCCTGGGGGAAATCAGTGCTGCGGCCAGCAGAGATTTCCCAACGGTGACTTTTAAATTAAAGGAGAAAAAAAATTTCTTTAATTTGGTGGCATGCATGGGATGCAGCTCACTGGGCACGTTATTATCCAGCTCAGCAAATGCTCCCAGAATTCGCTTGCACTCCAAATTACCAGTCTCACTGCCAGGCTGCACATCCCCACCTGTGCTGGCATCAGCTGGCATGGGGGTCCTGTGACACAGCCAGAGCCAGGCTGTGCCCCATTACCCTGAAGCTGAGCCGTGGCAGATGCCCCCTCCTCATATAACTGGGTTTATCTGCCTGAGCTGGAGAAGCTGTTGCACATCTCCAGCGTAGGAGCCCCCCGAGGCCAGGGGGACTGGAGGCACGGGGGTGCAGGCAGCCCTAGCCCTGCCTGCCCTGGCACAGCTCTTCCCCTCCCTCTCCCCCCCGCCCTTTCATGATGAAGCAATGAAATTATTTTTCTACTTGAGTAGTTTTCAATTTAGATTAAGAAAAATCTGCGCTCCGTTAGCGACGCCGCAGTAAATCATGCGCGGGCGGTGCGGCGCGGCCGCAGCCCCATCGCTTATCGCCTCCAAACCTTTTTTCACGTTGACAGGCTCCGAGTGTGACATTGAGCAGGGCAGCAGCAGCCCGGCAGCAGCAGCCTGGCAGGGGCATCACATGGGGAGGGGAATCCATGCCCTGGAACCACCCTCAGGGCAGGTGGGCATCCTGAGAAGGATCAGGCTTGCTGCCATACCACCAAATCTCTGCCAGTCCCAGCACGGCTTGACAACAACACCAAGTGCCTGCAGCCAGCACCTCTTGGTGCTCCAGGGTTTCACTGAGCCCTTGCTCCTGCCTGTCACCACTGGTGATGTGGTGGCACCCAACACAACTGGATGGTGCCCATTGTTGTCTGCCCTGCGGTCACGTCAGAAGCAGATCCCCATCCTCACGCTCATCTTGCCACTGCTGCCTTCCTTGTGCCAGCACCATCAAAAGGAGCATTTGACAGAAAACAAACCTTTTTTTTTCCCCACCCCTCTGGTTCTTGCAACTCGTTTATCGCCGGCACGGGGCAGGCGGAGCTGTCAGCGCCTGAACCTCACTCATCCGTTTAACCTTGGGGGAAGAAACACATTTGTGCCGGATAACGTGCATCAGATGGTGGCACCGGGAGCGCCTGTAGCTGCTGCGCCTGATGGATGGGCTACAGGGGCCTCGCCTGACCTGTGCTTGTATGTTATCTGCATTGCTGCGGGAGGCTTTTCATCACACCGACAGCTCCGGCAGCACCAGCCTGGCAGGAATGTCTCATCTCACCAGGAATGGCTGTGGACACCACAGCCAGAGGGAGCCAGCCCTGTGGCTGTGCTGGCACCGTGGCACCGGAGGCAGCAAGCCACCACGGCAGGGGAGGGGTGTCAGGCTGTGCCAGTACCTGGCTGCAGTGGGGCTGGAAGGACAGGGAGAGCAGAGCTGGTGCCTGCCATGCCAAGGGGACAGAGGGTACCCTCGCTTACTGACAGTGCAACCAGACTGGCTGAAGGAAGAGGCCAGGCTGCTGCAGTTCTCCTTTGGGTGACATTTTGCCAACGAGGGGTCCTGTGACAGTGACGGAGAGGGCACGGCGCTGGGCAGCCCGGAGCCCCGGTGACGGATGAGCGCTGCCAAGTGCCGACACAAAAGCCATTTGGTGTAGGGAAATGATAGATGCTAACACTAATTTTAAGCACAGGCAGCCGAATTCCTCCAGACAGCGTCGGCACTCAGGATTTAGGGCACAGCTGCTGGGTTCAGATAAGGTGTGAAATCAGCCCAGCGTGCAGGGTGTTACTTGGTAATGAACGGCCAGTGATGGATGGGGGTGGCTCAGCGCTATAACCTCCGCATTTGGAGCCTTTCAAATCTCTTGCCATCAATCCCAGTCTCTGCCAGGCATCAGGAGGAGGAGCTGGGAGCTGGCAGTGGGTACACACTGTGCCGGGTGGGCACCACAGCTTGGGCTCCCCCTGCACCACCAGCCCCATCACAGGCTGGCAGGAACACCACAGGGGTCTGGGGACAGAGCCTGTCCAAACTGGGGCAGTTACAGCTGGTTTCTCCAGTGCCACCAACAGCGTGACCCCACATATCGCCTTTCCTCCCTAACGCCATGGAGCATCACTGGCTACTCCCATGTGCCAGCAGCAATCTGGTGAGGAAGGGGATGGTGAGGTGTTCTGCCCTCCGTGGGGTCATCCCTGCTTACCCAGCAATGCCACAGTGAGCAGGCTTGGACCCACGTGGGCAGCACAGGGATGTGGCGCCAGCCCAAAATATTTATGGCAAAAGCGATGCTGGAAATGGCAAGTGCTGTGCTTGTCTGTAGCATTTAATCTTTCCTCTGACCTTATAAAAAAATCTATTTGTGTTGAGATTTTAAATTCACTTCTTAAATCACCCGCTACAGGCTTCACACTGTATTAATTCCTCCTCAAACAAATGAGTTTGTTGTTTGTTCTTTTCTGGTACCACCTAAGCCAGAGCATCAGAAAGATGGACACTGTGTCCCATGAAGACATGCCACCTGTGTCCCAGCCCATGCTCTATCCCCCTTGTACACCCCTGAGCACACACAGCACCTTTGAAGGGATCCCATCTCCTCTAGCTCAGTGGAGAGCTCTGAGCAGGATCATCACTGCTGCCACTTCCCAGGAGAAGGAAGAATCAGAGGTGGGGATGAAGGGCAGAGGCTGCAGGGAGGCAGCTGTGGGCTCACATGGGCTCATGCACATGCTGGCCCCCTGGCTGCCCCCGGCACTCCTGCAGCCCCTCAAGGCCCAGTCCTTGCTGAGCGCCAGGGAGAGACATGGCACAGCTGGAGCAGAGCTCCCAAGGGAGCTCACCAGCACAAAGCCATCAATCCAGGGGCTGCCCGTGCCTCACTGTGGCAGCCCCACTGTTGGGCAAAACGCTGGGAATGCAAACCTGGGAAAATACATTAACGAATTATTGCTGATGAGGGTCAGAGGGCGTTCCCTGCTCATGCTCCACACCTGGGCTCCTCTCCTCCTCGGATCGAAGGGGAGGGGTTTTGGGGTTTATCAGTCTCTGGTGATCAGTGCAATCGGTGTAGCGGGGTGAGCAGCCAACCCCCTGCTGATTTATTGCCCTGGAAACGCTTAATTTAGGCAATGTATTTAAAGGAACTCATTAGAATTGTATTAATATTTATGCACCATATGGAGAAGCTGATAGCTGCTATTGGAGGATATTAACTGTTATCTTACACTGGGTAGGACCGTGGTGTTTGGAGGCAACTTTAATTGCGGTGAGAGCAGCCAAGGTCTCGCCAGCAGCCGGCGACAGAAGCCTGCCTGTCGCTGCACGGCCAAACCCTGCTGGTATACATAACCCTGCCCACACGATCTCCCTGTCCCCGAGCAGCAAAGCATCCCTCCAGGAATCCCTCCAACAGGGATGGGAGCCCCTGCTCTTCCAACCCCCTGGAGCAGCAGCATGGCCTTCATGCCGGACATGATGCTCCTGGGTCTTCATGCTGGACATGATGCTCCCGGTCCTGCTGCTGCCAGTGCTCCCACCCATCCGGCCTGGAGCAGGGGGCCGGGAGGGGCTCAGGGACAGGCAGCCCCAGCAGTCCCTGGCTCATCCATAACCAGCTCCCTGCCCGCGCCCGACCTCTCGCTATAGCAAAGTTCACATCAATTTTCCTTCCCCTCATTTGTCTGTAAACCATGAAGAAAAATCACCGCCGTCTGCCCGCATCAGGCCGCCGCCGTGATGTATGGCTGTAATAAAAACCCCATTTTGGGAGGCCGCCTTCCCGCGCCGCCAGCCGGGCGCCGTGCGTGGCCGTGCCACCAGCCGGGCACCGAGCGTGACACAGAGCCGTGAGCAGCCAGCACCGGCCCAGCCCGGACTGCTGCGCTCCATCTCAGCCTCACCCCCGTGATGGGTAGGAGCTATTAGAGCTGTCACAGAGCAGCAGTCCCTGTGGGGATTCAGGCAGACAGTGCTGTTAACCCTGAGAGCCAGATCGTGGTGGACGCCCCAAGGCAGGGCTCAGCGGGGCACGCTGATTGTGCTGGACATCCTCCTGGCCCTGAGCTGGGGGACAGCTCTGGCCCTGTCTGATCTTCCCAAGTGGTGGTCGCAACCCCACCAGCTCTGGGCATAGTGTTGGGGACAGGGTGTCAGGTGCCACCCTCCTACCTGCCCCATGGGGAGGCTTTCACATCAGCTCCCAGCAGCAGCCGTGGTGCCAGCTCAGGGCCAAGTGGCCCTGGAGTGCATGGGCAGGGACACCTTCCACCAGATCAGGTTGCTCCAAGCCCCATCCAACCTAGCCTTGAACACTTCCAGGGATGGGGCAGCCACAGCTTCACTAGATCAGCCTGTTCCAGTCCCTCACTGCCCTCGAAGAAAAGAATTCCCTCCTAATCTCTAATCTAACCCAGCCCTCTCTCAGTGGGAAGCCATTCCGCCTTGTCCTGTCACTCCATGCCCTTGTCCCAAGTCCCTCTCTTGGGCACTGGAAGGTGCTCTGAGGTCTCCCTGGAGCTCCCTCTTCTCCAGGCTGAACACCTCTAGCTCTCCCAGCCTGTCTCCACAGCAGAGCCCTCGGAGCATCTCCGTGGCCACCTCTGCACCCGCTCCAGCAGCTCCGCATCCTTATGCCGGGTCCCCACCGGGGTGCCCTCTCCGGGGATGGGAACGGGGCTGTGCTGCAGGAGCCCGGCAGAGCCCGGCACGGCTCCCGACCCTGCTCCGGCTTCGCTCCGGCGGAGCAACAGCCTCCTCTGCCGGCAGCCACCCGGGATCGGCGCCGGGACAGGGACGGGACACGGCGGGAGGGCACGGGATGGACCGCCAGCGGCACCGGCATCGGCGGGGAGGAGCTGCGGGAGGGAGGGGGCTGCATGTGCAGAAGGGGCTGCTCAGACCAAGGGGTCCATCCATTCTGCACATCCGAGTGGCAGGAGGGCACCCCAGGCTCTCACCTCCGTGTGCCACAGGACTGGCACACACCGTCGCTGATGCTTCTCCACGCCGTGACACACATCAGTGATGCAGCAGCCGCGGGGGGAAGAGTGTGAGAACGAAACGGCACAGATACCGAATCTGCCAGCACCAGCTGAAGGGCCAGGGCTGCTCGGGAGAAGCTGGTGACCCCTCACATGGTCACCACGGCACTGCAGCATGCGTCACATCGGGGCAAAGGTGTCACCCAAAGGGACCCCGTGCACATGACCGGGCTGCTCTCAAAGCCCCCGGTTCCTGCTTGTGGCTCCCTTTGCTTCAGAGTTCTGGCAGCAACAAGTGCATTTGGCTGCTCAGAGCAGGGATGACGCACACAGGAATTTCCAAGTGGGGAAATACGGTCATTGAGCTGTAAAACCCTGGATGAGGCCACAGAGGTCACGCTGGCCACAGCACAGATGCCTGCGTCCAGCCAGGCTGGCCTGGTCACAGACCCCCAGGCAGGGAGTGTCCCTGGCGTCCCCCCTGCATACCAGGCCCCTGGCTGAGGCCATTCTCCAGCTCCAGCACAGGACAAGTCCCTTCACCAGCCCCTCAAACACCCTGATCCTGCCTCTGTTCACCTGCTACAGCCCCAGCTCCCCACTGTTCCTTGCTGCAGCCCCACCAGTCCCCTGCTGTGTCCCCTAAGACAGGCTGCCTCTGCCCAACCTGCCAGCGGCACCTGCAGGTGCCCTTTGATGTTCAGGGAGGCACAGAGAGCTGTGCCACTGTGGCCACAGTTCAACAGTGAGAGGAGCCATGGAGCAGCCCCCCGGCAGGGCTGCAGCCTCTGGGCCATGCTCCTGCCTGCCTGGGGTGGGGTGCAGGAAGCAAAGGTCCCACTTGGCAGGGTCTCAGGAACAGCAGTGGCAGCACTGCGGGGTCCCTGGGAGCAGGGAGTACACCTTACCCTCGACATAGTCACCCTACACACTCTCACCCGTGCTGGGCTCCCTGTGATCTCCCTGCACCTTTGACCTTGGGCATCCCAAGGTTGCCTCCCACCAGTCCTGGAGCAAAGTGAGTTGAGAGGCAGCCCCGGTGCTGACCCCACTGCAGCACCCATCTGCAGCCAGCGACGTGTCGGCACCCAGCCTGTCCCCACGGAGGAATGGTGCTGGGTGCAGGGCGGTGGGTGCGCCCAGCCCAGCCCAGCCCATCGTGGAGGTTTCTCACGCTCTGCTCCCCCTGAGGCCATGCTTGCCCGTGGGGACCCAGCCAGCTGTCCCCTGTGGCAGAATGTGAGCACCAGGCCAGGACTGGGGCAGGCAGGTGGCAGGTTCCTGGGATGGGCACAGCCAGGGACAGACCCCCAGCTGCTCCGTCCTGGAATGCCCCCATGGCACACTGCCAGGACAGCAGCCCCTGGGGAGCATCATCTTGACCAGTACCCCCTGCATTCCTATCCCACAAACTCATCTCATTGCTTGTCACACCTGGGCAGTTCTGGGCTTCCTGTAGCTATTGGGTGACCTCAGCCCATGGCCACATTTCCCTTTCCCCATGAGGGTGGTGAGGGAGCCTTCCTCCCCCCTGCTGTAGCCTGGTTACCAGAGCTGGACAGGGCCAGGTAAATCATTCTCAGGCAGGAACGTCGTATGGCCGTCACTGCCTCCGGCACAACTGTGACACAGCAGCAGCAGCAGTGAGAGTTTCAGCACTTGAAGGTTGTGCACAGCCCCTCCCCAGCCCCACGCGGATATAAACCCCGCCAACCCTCACTGCCCATCCCTACCTGTGGCACTGCCATGAAGACTGCTGTCGTTTTGCTCGTGGGCATCCTGGTCCTGTGTGCCCAGCTGCAGGCAGCTCCTATGGCTGCTGGGGGCAAAGGTGAGTGCTGGGGGTCTTGGGGTGGCTGTTCCCACTGGCTCTGGGAGCAGTGTGGGGCTGGCTGGGGCCAGAGTCCTGCATGAAACAAGCAGGTAGGAGCAATCCCACCAGCACAGAGCCGGGCTCCAGCTCCACCAGCTCCAGAGCACCCACACTCCGAGGCTGTGGCCGTGACTCGGAGCGGGGCCACCAAGGACTCTGTTGTGTGGGCAGTATGGGCAGTGGGGAAGTTGGTGGTGGCAGGACATGGCATTGTGGTGGGAGCCCTCGGCTGCTGGCAGGTGCACAGCTGGACCAGAGGGACCAGATTCCCCAGGTGCCAGCCCATGACCATGATGTGGGACCCCTGCACTGCTAGCTGAGGGGCCCTGCATCTCCAAAGGATGGGGTGTCCTTCTCTATCCCTGTATTTGCTGTCCCTGCTCTGTGCCAGCAGCGGGAGGCTGTGTCCCTGCTCAGGGGCACCTCAACATGCCCCTTTTAATCATTGACTGCATTCCCTCATAAGTCAGGAGACGTGACTCTGGCACCTTCCCTGCTGCCATGGAGGAGCTGCAGTCACCCGCAAGGCTTGGGTGCAGCCAGCATGACCAGGCTTAGCAGCGGGGGGCACAGCTGTGTGGGGCACAGGTGTGCCCCAGGAATGTGGCAGGGAAGAGTCTTTGGGATCATACTCGGAGCTGCTGATCCCATGTGCTCAGCCAGGATCCTCCCCTAGCCATGGGGACAGTCACCTGCAGCCATGCCAGCAGATTCCTGTGCTCCCATAGCCATCCTCAGCCTCTTCTGAGGAAGTACCTGGCAGAGCCAGGGTGGGGAAGGCACTATCCCCAAAACAGCACGCTGGGGACAGGAGCCAAAGCATTCCTGTCTCCCAGAAGGTGATGCTGACTGTGTGGGCTGGATCCACTGGCCCCACCACCACCAGAACACTCACTCCCTCCCCAGCTGCTCCAGCTGGCTGGGGGCAGCTCCAACTGGATCATCCCCTCAGCAGCCAGCCAACCACCCTGGGACCAAGGCACAAACATGGGCAGGCCCACTGGTGCCCACATTGCTCCTCACAGCTCTCATGTCCCCCTGTGGTTTCCCCTTCATCTCCTGCCAAGAGCCCACTTCTGGGCTTCTGTCTGCTCCTGTCCAGCTGGTCTGGTACAGCCCAGCTGCTGGCATCCACCCTCACAGCCTGCCAGTGCCAGCTGCTCACCACCAACACCCCACTCTGAGGTCACCCCACAGTGGGGCTGAGCCATCACAGGGTCAGACCAGTGCGATGACCCTCAAAGACAGCACTGGCATGGGAGCCACAGCCCAGCCCTGGTGGGACACCAGGGCAGCCCATCCCTGACAGTGGGGACAGTGACCCTGGGAGTGCAGTGTGGGAATGGCAGCAGTGCTGCTGCTCCAGGGAGGCTGCTGCTGGGTCCAGGTGGGCTCTGTTCCTGCACGGCACAGGCAGGGATGATGCAGGGACAGAGCCTGCTTTCTGGTGGGAAGTACTCCCACCTCCCAGCCATTACCACCCCAATCTGGCCCTCGTGTGGTGGCCACTGGGCTGCAACACGGTTACCTTCATTCATGGCATCCTGATGTTGGCCCCATATCAAGCCCCAGCACAGCCCAGCTCCCTGAGCACTGTCCCCAGCGGGGCCCAGGGGGGGAGCATCCCAGCCAGCCTGAGCATGGCCAGGTCCCAGCAGCTGCCTGGCAGGTCCCCAGCCTAGAGGACACAGGGACAAGAGCTGCCCTGCTGCTCTCCCTGCTGCCCCAGGCCTCTGCCTATCCCCGTGTGTTGCACGAGGTGCAGCGGTGGGGCGGGCGGCTGAGCTGTCCCTGCCGGCTCCTGTTCCTGCATAAACACCCAGGCAGGGAGGGGACCACAGGCAAAGGCAAACAGTTACTGATTTACTGCCACGCCACCGTGCCACATTGTTGACTGTGGGGTTAAATTACCTGGAGACGGACCCCGGCAGAGCAGATTGTGGCTCGTGACTCAGGCACAGGTCGTGTCCTGGCCCCAAGTACCCCTGACCCATGCAGGTTTGCAGGATGCTCCAACACGGAGCTGGGGCTGCTCTTTCAGGCTCTGCCAGCAAGGGCACGTCACCAGGGACAGGGCAGGTCTCACCTTCCTACAGGGGGCTGTGGAGGAGATGAGCTCTGGTGGAGTGGCAAACCCTGATGTGAGCTGGGTGAGCTGGACCCATCCAAACCAGCCCTGGGTTGGCATTGCCAGGCACTGTGAAGTGTCCTGGCCCACCTGGCGTGCTATGGGTGAGGTATCCTGGACAGGCCGAGGAGATCCGGGGTCATATGGCCATGGCACAAGCCCTGGAGCACTGGGTGCCCCTGCTCATTCCCCGCCAGTCACTTGCCCAACTGGTGCTGCCAGACGGTCTGTCTGCATCCCCGGGGCTGCGGGAGACTGCAAGGATGGTGGCAGCCATGGGATGAAGCAGCAGCCGGGCAGAGCTCTCGTGGCTGCTCTGGGGAAGTGCAGGGGAGCCCTGGGTCGGGTGCCTGCCCAAAGCACAGGCAGCATGGAGGGCCCTTCGGCCGGGGGCCAAGGGCTGGAGGAGAAAAGCTGGGTGAGCGGCAGCAGAGCCAAGCTGCAGCCCTGTCTGTGCCACCAGCTCCTCCTGGCCTCTGGGCATCAGTGACCCGGGCCAGGGGCTCTGTTCAAGCTCCCGATTATGGCCGGGGCACTGCAGGTTGAGTCCTGAGCAGGGACAGGTCTTGCCCTGTCCCTGGTGTGCCCGTGCCCGCGGGCAGTGCCAGGACATCCCCGTGGGCACTCCCTGTGCCCGGTGGGCTCAGCCCCGGGCTGTCTGGGGTCCGGGGTCCGGCGTGCAGGGGCTGCAGCCGGTGGTGGCTGGCTGTCATTCCTGCCGGGCGAGTTCCCGGCATGGCCGCCCGCTCTCCTCGAGGCTCCCCCTCCCTGGTCGGCAGCCAGCAGCGGCAGATACCTGATACTCGGGTTGTGCAAGCACGAAGGGGGAGCCTGGCCCTGCCCGGCCCTTGGGAACCACCCGGAAGGCCGAGCCCGCTCAGCCCCACCTGGAGAGGAGCTTAAAGGCCGGCGGGGCGGCCGCAGCGCAGCCGGTTCCTGCACCATGCCCGCGGCCCGCAGCGTCCTCGTCCTGGCGGGGCTCCTGGCTCTCTGGGCAGAGCTGCCGGCAGCATCCGCCCAGAATGTCACCAGCCGGGGCGAGCAGCACCCCGTGCCCGGCGCGGATGGGCTCGGCAGCATCCCTGGCTGTCCCCGGCGCCGGGTCCGGCCGCAGCATCCCCCGCCGCTCGCCCTGCCCCGGGCCGGCCGCCCACGCCCCCGCCCTTGCCTTGCAGCAAAAGCCGGCGTGTGCCCGGACCCCGCGACCGAGGCGGCGAACTGCACGGTGGGGTGCCAGTCCGATGGCGACTGCGAGAGCACCCTCAAGTGCTGCCCGGCGGCCTGCGGCAAGGCCTGCCAGAAGCCCGACGGTAACGCTCCCTCCTGCCCCCGGCCGCGCCGCCCGGAGCCGGTCCCGCCGCCCGGAGCCAAAGCCCGTCCCCGACGGCTCCGCGGCGCGGCGGCGCCCGATCCGTGCCCGGCTGCGGCGTGGGGAGCAGGGTCTGTGTGGGAGCCCGGCAGGCTCGGTGTCACACTCACCCCTTCCTCCTCTCGGTGATGCAGGGGCTGAGTGGATGCTCCTGCAGGATGCTGGGGCTGGGGCGGAGGGTGGGGGTCTGCGCCGCTCCCCGTCACAACGCTCAGTGACTGCTGCCAGCCCAGGATGTGTGCACTGTCCTGGCTCCAGCCCTCCACTGGGGAAGTCTCCCAGTGGCATCATCCCCAGCCTCGTGGCTGAGCGCACCCACCACACCAGTCCTGCTGGAGAGCAGACCCTGGAGAGGGGCGCAGGAGTTGGGATCCAAAGCTGCAGACGCGTGGATGAGACCTGGAGGCTCCAGTACCTCCACAGCTGCTTGCAGGATGGCAGTGGCCTTGCTGTGCTGGAGTGGAGGGCAGCAGAGTGCAGAGCCAGCTCCCGGTGCTGATGGCAGGCAGTGGGATGGTGGAGCAGGGGTCCCACACTGCCGGCCACAGGTTGTTTGGGGGGCACATGATCCTGGCCAAGCCAAGGCTGAACCCTCATACCATGAACAAATGACCAGGGCCATCCCTGGCAGCTGTGGGGGGCAGCAGGGCCAAGGCCACCGTGGGGTCAGCGTGCTGCAGCTGCACATCCTGCGCCAGCCATGTGTCCCTGAGAGAGAAGACCACGGAGAACAGGGACTATTGGGGACCACCATGCTGTGTGGCCTCCCGGTGTCAGGTCCAGCTGGCGGGAGCACCAACAGGCAAAGCCATGGGATGGGGGAGATGCTGGTCACCATGGCTGTCCCTCCTCCATGGCAGGCAGGGGCCAGGGCCATGCCCACAGCTCCAGGAGCCACAGGGTGTCCCCTGGCCCCCATGCCAGTGCCAGCAGGTCTCATCCATGTCCATTTGCCTTTCAGAGAAGCCTGGTACTTGCCCACCTGTCAGCCCAGGCATCCCCATGCTGGGTGTGTGCACCAACCAGTGCAAGACCGATGCCAACTGCTCTGGGAACCAGAAGTGTTGCAGGAATGGCTGCGGGAAGGTCTCCTGTGTGACGCCCCTCCACTGAGGTCAGTTGGGTGCATGCCAGCCCCTGGGATCCTGCTGCACCCCTGCACCTGTACTGCTCACGGTCTCTGCTCCTTTTCAGGTGCAGCTGCCTCCTGCCAGCCCAGCCACGGGGAAGCTGCTGCCCAACACCCACCCCGCACACCCTGGTTCTGGCCCCGCATCATCCCCCTGCCTTGGAGCCTTCAGCCTCTGCTTCTTCCCCAGGGTCCCCTGCTCGGGGCATGCCACAGCCCCCTGCACTCTCACCAATAAAGCAGCTTCTCCCTGCCACGCCGTGGCTGCCTCTCCATCCTGCGCCATGGCCAGCTCTCCCTCTAACTGCATGGCCACCTCTCTATTCATAGCTGCCTCTGGAAATGCCTGGAAGGGCTCCACACAAACCAGCATCACAACTGGCTCTGTCATGTCTCCAAGGGTCCTCAGCCTGTGCCCTGCCTGGGGCTGTCCCATGGCCCCACAGCCCATGCTGACCTGGCACACCAGCTCCTCCAGCTCTGTGCAGCCATGCTCAAAGCAGGGCCATCAAGGTGCAGCCGTGTCCCATCAGAGCAGAGGTTCTCTCTGTGACAGCTGGAGACAAACAGGCTGCAGCATGTGCCCTCACATGAGCATCACTCAAAACTCGCCTTGCCCCACATGTTCCCAACCTGCCAGTGGCATGTTGCCCACAGCAGAAGCCTAAAGGAGCTCTGGGCAGTGCAGTCCATTCACCCCTGCCCCATGACTGCCTGTGCTCAGTCCCTCCCCACCTTCATTCCTGCTTCTGTCCTGTTCTCCATAGCACCTCCTGCTTCCCACAGGGCTCCAGGGGCCCTGTCCCTTCTGCTCCTGCTCCCAGTCCCTCCGACTAAAGCAAGTGTCCCTCCTGCCTGAGAGGGGCCACCACCCCCAGAGGCCCCACCCTCAACAGGGGACAGAGAAGAGCTGTCCCCCAGGACGGAATGAGCCCCACACCCGTGCCTGGTGCTGGTTTCCCCTCTTCCTGTGGTGCAGGATACACCCCGGCACAGCACCACAGCTCCACAGCAGCTCTCTCTGCTCCATGTGCGCCAGGGGGGAGGCGGTGGACACAGGAGGCTGGGGACAAGACACTGCCCCGGTGTCCCAACCCTGCTCACAATGCTGGGGCTCTGGGAGTGCTGCTCGGCCCCTGGCCCAGCTGCTCGCGGGTCACCGGTGACCTGGAAAGGGCTCTGCAGAGGATGTGTCAGCCATGGGCCACGAGCCCAGCGTTGCCCCGGGAGTCTCCCCCGAGCCGAATTGTTCATGCCCGGCACTCCCACGGTCCTGAAACCCTCCTGCCATGAGAAGGAGCAGCTTGGCTTGGCCAGCCCCCACCCCAGCAGGGTTTAAATCCCAGCCAATCGCCCAGATACACAGCATCGATTGCAGAGCAATGCTGGGCCAGCACAGCCTCCTCCTGGCGCTCCTGGCGCTGCTTGCCCTGGCCCAGCAGCACAGCCGTGGGGACCAGGGCGCTGCTCCCGCCTTCACTGCATCTCCACAAGGACACTGGACCCCCTCTGCCTCACCTGCATCCCCCAAAGCGGGTGAGTGCCCAGCGGGGGCGAGTGGAGCCCCCTGGCCCCCTGGGCTTTACTGTCTCTCCGACCACAGCTGTCCCGGTGCCGAGAAGTGCTGCCAGAGTGGGCAGCTCTGGACCTGCGTCCTGCCCACCACAGGTACCACTCCGAGGGATGCTGGTGCAAAGACTGGGTGTTGGGTGGGATGTGGTAGGAGCTGGTGCCTGTATTGGTGCCCCTGGCACAAGCCCCACTCCCTGGCACAGAGCATCTCCCCCTGCAGAGAGCCCAGGCTACTGCCCCCATGCCGGCAGCGCCATCGGGCCGAGATGTGGGGCGAGCTGCCACAATGACACCACGTGCCACTCTGGGGAAAAGTGTTGCACCCGCGGCTGCTGCACCCGCTGTGTGCAAGCTGAGCCAGGTGAGGTGGCCTGGGGGTCCCCATGCTGGTCTGAGGATGCCCTGGGACAACCCCAGGGATCAACAGCCCCCACCATGCTCTAGGGGAGCTATGGGCACTGTGGGGTCAGACTGGCTGCATGATGAGGCTCAATCCTTCCTCCAGCCAAGCCTGGGTTCTGCCCACTGAAGCGTGCCCAGGGGAGCGCTGCCGCCTGCCCCAACCTCTGCACCGATGACCGGGACTGCCCTCGGGACCTCAAGTGCTGCTTCTCTGGCTGCGGGCTCGCCTGCACCTCTCCAGACACAGGTACAGCCCCACCAGCCCTCCCCAGTCCCCGTGCCCAGCCCACCACTGCACTGGGGGTAGCATGGCTCTTTCTCCCCCACGGAGCCCGGCATGTGCCAGGCCATGCTGCCGGCAGAGCCGCAGCGGCTGTGCCCAGCCGGGTGTGCAGTGGTGGCAGCCCTCCAGGACCCAGGGAGCGTGTGCCACCGGCTGTGCCTCCTGGTGCCACACACCCGCCCTGGCCCCAGACCAGGCTCTCATGAGCCCCTGGGCAAGAGCTGGCCCTCAGGTTGCTGTGGGAAAGGATCTGTGATGGGTTGGTGATGGCCCCAGATGGGCACAGGGATGAAACCCCCGCTGCATCCCATTCCTGCACCCTCCTCGGACTGGCTGCTGCTGGGATCACAGCCAGGGTTGTCCCTCACCACTCCAGATATCAACTGGCATCCTGTACTGGGCTGTAACTGGTCTCACTGGGTCAGACTGGTGTGGGTGTGAGGCTGGTGACTGAAGGCAGCTCAGAGCTCTGGGAAACAAGGATGGAGGGGCAGACAGGAATCGGATGGAGACTGAGGCTGTGCCAGGAGCAGGTTCTGGAGGACATGGGATCCTGGCACAGCTGTGGTCCCTGTTGTTACCAGGGAGCCACCACGCTGCAGCAAAGCCTGGTGAGTGCCCCGTGGTGCTGCGGGGCTCCCTGGGTCCCTGCCTGGAGCTGTGTGACACTGATGGTGACTGCCTTGGGGTCGACAAGTGCTGCACCACTGGCTGTGGACATGTCTGCAAACCACCCACCAAGGGTAAATCATCAGTGCCCTGTGAGGCCAAGACCCCTGTACCCCCTCCACCCCATTACCATGACCCTCCTGGGGGCAATAGGAGGGTGGGGACAGAGCTGCTGAGTGAGGAGCTCATGCCTGCAGCCAGGGCTGCTCCCCCACACTGGAGGGATGCCCTGAACTCCTCACCCCTCCCTCTCTCCACATGTGTCAGTGTGGCAAGGGGTCTGTCCCCCCACAGTGGATGGTGATGGGGCAGCCAAATGTCTCCTCCTGTGCCTGCAAGACAAGGACTGTCCCCCTGGCCAGAAGTGCTGCCAGCAGGGCTGCAGCCGGGTCTGCGTCCCCCCGCTATGGAGTATGTTCCCCCCCAGCCTGCTCACTCCTGGGTCCAACCTGCAGGAGACCAAGAGGGGCCCAGGGTGGGAGCATCCCAGGGCCCCCTATCCCTCAGAGAGGGAGCACTCATCCTTACTGACCACCTCACCTGTCTCCTCCAGGCACAGCCTAGCCTGCCCAGGAAGGGCTGCACCAGGAGCTGTCTTTTTGGGGTCACCTCACACCCCACTGCCATTGCATCACCGGGGTGAGAAGAGGTGCTGATGCGCCCCATGCCTGTCCCTGCACTGGACCCTCTGCACCGCTGGCAGGATGGCACCAGCATTGACTCTGATGGCTCTGGCACCCCCAGATGCTCCCAGCCATGCCATCAAGGGCTGCACAACACTCACTCCATGGCCAAGGCTCCTGGCAGCCAGGCACAAGGCAAACAAACACCTGCATTCCCTTTGGCCTCAGCTGCTCCACAGCACTAAGACAGAATAAACCATCCCATGGCTGCCTCTGCTCTGGGTCACCATCCCTGTTCCCCAACGGTGCCAGCAGCCTGGGCTGTGTGCAGGCTGGGAGGTGCAGGCAGGCACCAGGCAGCCGTCCCTGCAGGCAGGCACTGCCCCAGGGCTGGGAGAGGGTCCCAGTTCCATGGGGGCAGCCTCCAGCCATCTCTGTCCCCCATGGTGACCATCCTCCTGGGCCTGGGGGCCGCATGATGTCCCCTCAGCAGTCATGGACTGGAGAACCAGTTCCCTCAGATTTCTTGCACCGAGGAAGAGCTCATTTGCATCCCAAAGTGTGAAACCTGGTGGGAAAAGCAGTCACAGGTCAAGACAGATGGAACACCCAGACAGGGAAGGGGGCAGGGAGCAGCATCGACCTGCCAGGGGCCACAGCAGGACCTACTGGATCCCAAACAGTCCCATGCATGGAGGCTACACCTGGCTGAGGGGCAGCACAGCTGGCAGAAGTCCTCGGGTTGCTCCTACTGGCATGACAGGAACAAGTTCATGGGGTCTATACACAGACCCCACTCCAGGGAGGTGAAGGGCAAGCAGGGCTGGAGGGAAACCCGGAGAGGGGGTGGCAGCCAGCAGGGATGAGGCTTTGCACCATGGGGGACATCAGTGCCCGACCCAGCTGCCCTCCCTGGCCCCATGGGTCACCCTGACCCCAAAGCGGGGCTCAGCCAGAGATAAGCAGGATGGCTGGCAGGGCATCGGCCGATTCTGGGAACTGCCCCTCCTCCTGCCCCTCCTGTTCACAGCACAACCAGCTGCCACGGCCAGCAGCCCAGTTTCAGCTGCCCTGCCACCTCGGGTACCCCTGCCACAGACTTTAAACCAAGCCCCAGCTCAGCTCCAGACACCCACAACGTCCCAGGCAGCACCATGAGCCCGGGAGTTTTCCTGCTCCTGGGGCTCCTCATCCTCAGGGCAGAGCCAAGCATAACACCAGAGAAGAAGGGTGGTGAGTACTGGGCAGCAAACCTGGCAGCTGCCAGGCACAGGCAGCCCTGGGGGCAGCTCCTTGCACCCCAGTTCCCCTTGCCCCTGCTGTGTCCTCTCTGTCCCTGCCCAGCACATGCTGGCAGGGACAGTGTCCCAGCTGGCTTCAGCACCTGCTCTGCAGCCCGGTGGCATGAGGGGCATGGGGGGCATGGTGGCACCCCCTGCACCCCACATGAGCTCCCGGGTTGTCGCATGTGGCTGGCTCTATGCTGCATCCTGGGCACAGAGCCCCGGTGCTGGTGCCCTGCAGTGGGACAATGCCGGGGGTGGTGGTGCCCAGCTGCACCGAGGCTCTGCCCACCCTGAGACAATGGCCAGTGCCTCTTTGTTTGAACCAAACAGCTGCTGTTTGCAGTGAAACTCTGTCAGCGTCTGTTTGCAGCCCAAACACGCGGCCCTGCCACAGCCGGCCAGGCTGTTGACAGAGGGGCTGGTCCTGCTGCATCCCAGGCCGGTGGCAGGAGCCGGGCACAGGCGCCAGCTGGAGCTCACCTGTAGCAGGGGCAGGGCTGTCCCAATTTCCCCAGCATGGCCAAGATGAGCACAGGGTGCCAGGAGGAGGACGAGGAAGAGGAGGAGGCAGCAGTGACAAGGAGTGTGTTGCTCTCGATGTGGGGGTCCGGCAGTCTTGGGCCGTGCTGCAGCAGAGTCTCCAGCCCCCCAGGCTGCAGTCCCCACTCCAGTTCCCTAGACCCTACAGGGGAACCCATGCCCCACTCCCCGAGGGATGGAGCATGAGGGGCTCTGGTGCTGGTGCTGCACTGAGGCTGCTGTCCCACTGCAGGGGATCCCCAGACACTGGGGAGGTGTCCACGGGACTTCATGCGCTGCCTGCGCCAGGAGCCCCCACTCTGTGCCAACGACTCCAGCTGCCCCCCTGGGCTCAAGTGCTGCCCCTGGGAGTGCCGGCTCCGCTGCATCCCCCCAGCAGAAGGTACAGCACCACCTTTGTCCCAGGACAGCTGGCACCCTTCTCCCCCATCCCTGTGCCATTCCCATTGCTATACAGCAGCTCTCTGTGCACTGCTGGCAGCCCCCTGGCCACGACTCCCACCACCATCATGGGGCACGTGGAGGGGTCTGGGATGGGGCACATGGTGGGGTCCAGCCAGCACCAGGCAGGGTCTGGCACAAGGGCCATTGGGGCAGGTTTCCCAGTGCTGCCCTTGGACACTGTGGTGCAGCCTCACCTCTCGGCCCCTTGGCACTGCAGAGAAGCCTGGTGCCTGTCTGGCAGCAGCCCCCAAGGAGCTCATTGCCCCCTGCTCCTTCCCCTGCCTGGAGGACAAGGACTGCCTGGGAGCGCAGAAGTGCTGCCCGCTGGGCTGTGGCTCTGCCTGCCTGGAGCCAGCGCCAGGTAAGGACTTGGCAGTGACAGCTGAGAGCCCTGGCTCTGTGCCACAACATGCCATAGACATCTACCACCTTCCTGCCACCCTGGCCTCTGGGGCAGCATGCACAGCTTCCCCTGCACCAGCAGCTCCTGGGACAGAAAACCCGAGGCCGGGATGAGGCCTCAGGCACTAAGGCATGTGGACCACAGGGAGGGCTGGGGACCCCCAGGGCAGGCAGGGTGGCTGGTAGAGAATGCTGAACCCTTGCACCCACTCTGCCCTGCCAGACCAGCCCAAGCCCAGGGAGGGTCCCGTGGTGCAGCCAAGACCATTCCAGGAGCGGTGCCGAGGCGATGGAGACTGCCCTGACACACAGAAATGCTGCAACAGCAGCTGTGGCCACCAGTGCCTGCCAGGAGCGTCAGCTGGTGAGGCAGGATGGGGCAGGATGGGCAGTACAGGTGGGGACATGGCTCAGAGACCAGGGATGATGCCATGGGGCCACAGCCATCGTGGCACAGAGCTGTGTCACAATGGGGGCTCTGTACCCCATGCTTGGTGGGGTGGGCTCTGCCAGGTCTGGGGTGGGAACCCACTGTGCCAGCTCCCAGGTGGGCACTGCAGTGGAGAGGGAACAGTGGGGTCACCAACCCACTCTTGCCTGGTCCACGGTGCAGAGGACACCAGCCGTGTCCCAGCCACCCAGCAGCCACTGCCACACCAGTGGGGGTGCCTCCAGGACCAGGACTGTCCCCCATCCCACGTGTGCTGTCACCAGCTATGCAGCCAGGAGTGCCTGACAAATGGCCAAGGTGAGGGGGCCAGGAGCCAAAACAGCCCCACACACCCTAGTCCCCACAGCTGTGTCTCCAGGCAGTGGCACTGCAGCCATCCCACGACATGTCCGCAGGGAAGGATGGATTCTGCCCGGCCCGTGCTGGGATGTTTCCCAGTTATGACTGCAGAGCCTGGTGCTGGCACGATGGCGAGTGCCCTGGCAAGGAGAAGTGCTGCCTGCATGGCTGTGACTATGTCTGCCTTCCCCCGTCCCAAGGTGCCAGATGCAGGCAAGGGTGTTCCCCAGCTCCAGGACTGGGGGCTGGGTGGGGAAGATTCACTGCTGCTGCTAGCACAGCCAGCCCCACTGCCTCCTGCCCCCAGGCAAAGCCGGCATCTGTCCACTTGCTGAGGAGGCTCCGCTGGCCACGGCCCCGTGTGGCACCACCTGCATCGGGGACTGGCAGTGCCCAGGGGCTGAAAAGTGCTGCAGCAGCAGCAGATGTGGCCAGGTGTGCTTGGCCCCTGAACCAGGTGAGGAGAGGGTTGCCAGGGCAGTGACACTGATCAGAACCCTGTCAGAGCACCCCGGGGCAGGATGTGGGATGGCGCTGTCATAGAGCAGGTGCTCAGATTCCCACAGTGCAGCCATCAGGGTGCCCCGAGGCTGCAGAAAAGGGGGTGCCTGCAGCACGGTGTGGTCTGTCTGCACCTTCCTGCCCCTCTCAGACAAACCTGGTGAGTGCCCGAAGGTGAGGCCGCAGCAGATGTCGGAGCCGTGCCCAGAGGAGGACTCCTGCACCCACGACAGGGACTGTCCCCGGCAGGAGAAGTGCTGTTTCTCTGGCTGCGCCATGCGCTGCACCCGCCCTGCCCGAGGTGAGTGAGGCAGCCCAGCCATGGGCACAGGAGAGCAGTGTGAGCACAGGGCTGGGACCCCCACCCTCACCCAGCTCACCTCCTCCAGTAGAGCACCCTGGGGAGTGCCCCCGGGCAGAGCCGTGCTGGGACCCCCGGCGCCGGCGCGGGAGCCAGTGCCTGGATGACAGTGTTTGCCAGCGAGAGGAGAAGTGCTGCGACACCGGCTGCGGCTGGGAGTGCGTGGCTGTGCTCAGAGGTAGCAGGCACAGCCTGTTCAGGGGGAGCTGGCCCCAGTCCCCAAGGGCAGCTTGAGTGACAGTGGGTCACCGTGCCCCCGCAGAGAGCCAGGACAGCGCTGATGGCAGGTGTGTGGAGGAGTGTGAGGTCGACTCACAGTGTCCCCGGGGACAGCGGTGCACCAGCATCGGCTGTGGCCATGTCTGCATGGACATCCCTGGAGGTGAGAGCCATGCAGGGCCACACTGGGGTGCCCCATGGTGAGGTGCCCCAGCCAGGTGCCCCCCAGCTGGGTGCTTGCCTTGCAGGCAGAGTGGGAGTGTGCCCCATCCCCAGAGATGGGGGGACATGCCTGGATCTGTGCAGCTTCGACGAGGAGTGTCCCTGGGGCTACAAATGCTGCAGTAATGGCTGTGGCCACGTCTGCACACCAGCCTCTCTACAAGGTCAGCCCCTTGTATGCCCTAAGCCCACTGGGGACGGAGCCAAGGGTCCTCTCAGCACTCAACCTCTGGGGCATCCTCACCCTCCCATCCCAGTGATGATCCCATGCCATGACTGCACCAGAACCCCATGTGGGGTCTGTCAAGACGGCTGCATCCACAGGGTCCCACACCCTCCAGGGATATGATCTGCCCCCATCCTTCTTTCCATGCCTCCCCCTCTTTCTGTGCAAGAGCTGAGCACACACAGCCTCAGCTCAGAGTCACGAGGTGACCATCCTCCCCTGCCTGTAGAGCACGATGCCGTGGCTGTGCCACAACACGGTGCCGAGCAGTGCGTGGAGAAGTGCGAGGCCGACTCACAGTGTCCCTGGGGCCAGAGGTGCACCCGCACCAGCTGTGGCCGCGTCTGCACAGACACCCCCGGAGGTGAGACAGAGGACTGAGATGTTGCTCTGGGAGCCGTGGGGTGTCCCAGCCGGGTGTTTCACGGCAGGGTGCTCTGCCTTGCAGGCAGAGGTGGAGAGTGCCCCATGCCCAGGGGCCGTGGGATGTGCTTGGACCTGTGCAGCCTCCACCAGGATTGTCCCTGGGGCCACAAGTGCTGTAGCAATGGCTGTGGCCACGTCTGCACACGGGTGCCCAGTGGTAAGGATGGGGACACCACTGGGGCTGGCAGCAGGTCACACAGGGTGTCAACCAGACCTGTGTGAAGGGCACAGCCCTCAGCATGTTCCCAGCTCAGCACCATCATGAGGCCAGTTCCTGCTGCTGCCCCGTTGCTCTGCTCCCAGCAGATGCACTTTCAGGGCGAGGGGATCTGAAGTGACACAGAGCTGGATGAAGCTCTCATGGAGCTGACCAGCATGGCTGCAACCATGGACACTGGTTCCTCATTTCTCAGGCCTTGTGTCTCCCTAAAAGCATGTCCTCCTTTCCAGATGCTGCATGATGGGAGAGCAGCTCCTCTGCAGCAGGAAGACACCTTCATTAGGAGACATGGAACAGTCATGGACCCCAGTTGGCCTGTCCCCTCCACACCACCTCCAGCAATAAAGTGTGTGCTTGGCCACCTCCAGCTGCCCCACATGCTACTGGAGGACCTCTGGAATAGACTGACTTCCAGGGAAGGAGCACCCCCAGGACCAGGGGTTTCAGACCCTGCTGGGGTCAGTGCCTTGGGGCCAGTGAGATGGTGCAGGCACAGACCCGGTTCAGGGCAGGCTGGGGAGAGGCATCCATTGAGGCAGTGGCCATTCCTCCTCCATTCAGTGGCTTCAGCTCCCAGCCAGGTCACATCAGAAGCTCAAGGGCAGGGCTGGACTGGCAGTCCATCTGAGGCAGTGGGAGCTTCAGGGTGATGGCTGGGTGAGGCTGCCATGCCAGGCTGCTGGAGGCACCCAGCACTCAGTCCCCATGAGGGAGGGGAGCCCAAAGGGACTGGCACTGCCTGCTCCAGCAGGAAGGACAAGACCCAGACTGCTCATCCAAGGACCCACCTTTGTATTGAAGTGTCACAGCCTGAGGGGAGGGATGGGCTCCTCTGGTCAGGCACCATGGCACAGGAAGGGGCAACCATGCTGTCATTGTGGGATGCACGTCCCTGTCTTCGGGCCAGCAATCATCCCCAGTCAAGCCACAGCCCCCCAGCATGGCCACCCCAGCCAACAGCACTCATTGCCACCAGCTCCACAGAGAATTGTTCTC
Organism: Scytalopus superciliaris; assembly: GCA_013400415.1. Classification (NCBI taxonomy): domain Eukaryota; kingdom Metazoa; phylum Chordata; class Aves; order Passeriformes; family Rhinocryptidae; genus Scytalopus; species Scytalopus superciliaris. The sequence goes on from VXBX01001526.1 coordinate 339,597, forward strand.
TGTGGGGTCAGGGATGTGACCAGCAGCAGCAGCAGCTTCCCCTGGGCAGGGGCCGTGCAGAGGCCACCATGCCCCCCGGGCCAGCACTATCCAGCACCTGGAACTGAGACAGGGGGTGTCAGGAGCCGGGCCAGGAGCAGCCACCATCCGTGGCACACAGCCCGTGGCACACTGCTAGTTACCGACGTGGGCACAGGCCTGGAAGCACTCGCCCTTGGTCTCGAAGTTGTTCCTGTTGCCACCACAGCCGCCGTAGATGAATTCCTCACACTGCTGGCTGGAGGCGTTGAAGAAGAAGCGGCGGAAGAGCGCCTTGCAGTTCCCACAGACTGAGGGCAGGTAGCAGAAGTCTGCAAGGTCCAAAGGGGACAGGCTGAGCCAGGGACAGGATGGGGATGCCACCACTCTCAGTGCTCCTGGAGCCCTGGAAAGGCCTGAAGAGTTCCAGTCCCTCCTTACTGCCAGACCCTTTGTGCCAGCAGCCAGCCCTGCACCCCACGCACCAGCACCTGGGGCACTCCCCCCCTGCACAGTGTGGTGCCGTCTGTCGTCTGCAAGGACCTGGCAATACCCTGGAAGCATCCCAGGGACCTCTTCCCAGTTGGTTCACCCCTCCAATCACCCATCCCTGCTGTTCCAGAGCCCCCACCACCCTGGCCCCAAGCCCTCACCCAGCACTGGCTCCTGGCAGGTATAGCCACACTTGCTGGGACAGCACTTGGTGGCACCGTGGCAGTCGGCATCGCTGGCACAGCGGGAACAGGAGGTGTCCATGTGGCAGGCACCACAGTCCTCATCCAGCATGTCCTCTACCTCCGAGATGTGGTAGCAGTACCCAGGCTTTGCTGTGGGACACAGTGGCCAGAATGCTGGGGAGACCCACAGAGCAGGGACCTCAAGAGCCCCCCAGTGCCCCAGGGCTGGACCCTGGGCACCCACAGCCCCAAACCCCTGCGGGCACCTGGCAGTGGGTAGCAACTGGGCAACAGCATCACACAGGTGTCACTGTCCCCAGGCCATGCCCTGGCCACACTCACCCATCCCCAGCTCCTCTCGTCCATGTCCATGTGGGGCCGGGCCAGACCATGTGGCGAGGGGGAGCAGGGCAGCCAGGAGGAGGAGAAGGCAGCCAGGCAGCAGCTCCATGGTGCCCTGGACGGCCTGGTCTGGCCCTGGGTGTGGTGGGCTGGGATTTAAGGTGCGCGGGCGGGGCAGAGGGAGCAGGGCTGTCGCCTGAGCCCAGGTAATTCCTGCCATGCAGGTAACGAGCCACACCTAGGCAGGGCCCAGCCTCCCCGGTGGCATCCTGGCCACATCCCTCGAGCCAGGACGACCGGTAGGACAGGACACCTGTCCTGGGGTGGCCCTCAGGTAGCCCAGCTGGGTGGCAGCGACATGCCCAAGCTGGGCTGGGGGCAACACCAGCAACAGCCACAGCCTCCTGGGGACAAGCCCGTGGTGGGGATGGGCATGAGGTGGTTGGCACTGACCTCTCCAATGCCAGTGAGGATGGTAGTGCCATGCCAGGGCATGGAAAGCCTCTGGCTCTGGTGCAGCCATCAGCCAGGGAAGGGCTGAGGAGGCTCTGTGCTCCCTGCAGTGCAGGTCCTGGGGAGAAGCTGTGCCAGATCAGGGCACTGGGCCCCTTCACCCCTTTCTCCCGTGCTCCCTCATGATGACAGAGAGCATCCCGGAAGGGATGGGTTTATGCACGGGGCTGAGCCTGTGGGTACTACTGTCGAGGCTGTTGAAGGTTCCCCCAAGACAGTGATGTTCCTTTCACCCGCCCTACTCCGGGGGCTGCCCACCCTGAGCCGTGCCCTGTGCCCCGGGCAGCCCCCGGCAGCTTCATCGTGCTGGTGTGGGGCGCATCCCCTGGGAATGGGGCACGGCTGGCAGGTCTCCCCACTTCCAGCCGGTGGTCCGGACCCACAACAGCGCAGGGCTCCGGGCGCTGGGCTGGGCGGCACCCGTGGGCGGGCGTGGGGTGAAACCTGCCAAAAGAAGGGAGAAACAGATTAAGCTGTTCCCATTCAGCAGGAATAATTCTCTTCCTAATTACTGCCGTAATTACTGTGCCGAGGTCGGGAAGCGGAGGGCGACGAAAGCTCCGTGGGGAGGGGCCAGGAAGGTCGGGCTCGGGGTGGGGTTTGGGGGGTGGCGCCGCTCCCCTCCCGCGCCCCCCGCCCACGTCCCACCGCAGGCTGTCCTGCCTCTCCTCCAGAGCCCCAGAACGAGATCCTGGCACAAACCCCGGCACGGGACACGGTGACGTGCCCGGTTCTGAGCGAGGCGGGAGCAAAGCCGGAGGCGGTAGGGAGTGCAGGGTCGGGGGGAAAGGGACCCCTGCGCGGCGACCGTGGTGGTCTCGGGCGGCCACCCTCTCTCTGCACGTCTCCCAGTGCCTTGAGCCATCCCGGACATTCCTGGTGGCACAGAAACTCCCAGCCCCACACCCCCAGGAGGGCAGGGCCACAGAGCCAAAATCCACCGGGGCTGCATTTTTCCCGCTATCTCCCCAGGGAATCACAGCCGGGTGATCGCTGGAACGACTGGTGGCATCTTCCAGAGCAGCTCCGTCTGTCCCCGCACCGGCAGGAAAGCCTTGGCCAGGCTTGGATGACACCGCGGTGGATGCAGAGACTATCCCGGGAATTGCTGGGGTTTGGGGCACGGTGGGTGTGAGAGGTCGCTGTTCCCAGGTAGATGTTGGGGTTACACCTGACAGAAACCCCCCAGAGATAGCCCTTGCCCTGCCCTGACACCAGGGGGAAAACAGCGACCGGGGCGCCCGGGGAGCACCCAGGAATGTGGCACCTCCCAGGGTGGATACCCATGTGGGATGGGGATGGAGGCGGTGCTGTGCCACCGGCATGATGATCCTGGCCAGGCCGGGATGCACGTCAGGAGAGGCACCAGGGGAGCCGATGGACAGCATGGACGTCAGAAAATAGACTCCACACACACGTGTCCACACCTGGCTTGCACGTGTGCTCACACATGCATGCACACGTGCAGGGAGCTGCCCGGCCAGGTGTGTGGAGCCCTCCTGCCTCTCCCAGGGATGGGTGCTCCCGGAAAGGACCGTCAGGGAAAGCCCCGGCAGCTCCGGTACCGTCATCCTTGCCAACACCCTGACACTTGGCGGTGGCCGGGATGGCAGATCCTGTCAGCCCCACAGAAGGGAGCAGGAGGCAAGAGGCGGCTCGAACATGGCATGACAGGAATCTGGGCAAGGACACAGGACCCAGTGCTGGTGCCCACACAGAATCCTCATTTCCCTGTTCCCAGCACCACGACCCCATGCCCCCTGGCCTGTCCTGCTCTCCAGGCTGGTCAGGAGATGCAGGGCTGAGGGGCTGGTGGCAGTGCAGGGCTGTGGACCGTGTCCTGTCACAGGACGTCCCTCGGGAACCAGTGATTGTTCCCAGAGGCAGAACAATGCCCGGAGAGCTGCCAGGGCACCACGGGCTGCTCCACAGCGCCCGGCCAGGGAGCCACTTCTGCTGCCCCGGCCAGGCCACCCCCAGGGAGGGTCCCCCAGCCCCTTGCTGCCACCTGTCCCATACTTGTCCCCTGCACCGGGAAGTGGCATTGGCTGCTCTTGTTGTGCAGCACAGCATGGCTCTCTCAGGGCTGCACAGAGACCAGCACCAGGCAACAGCACCTTCATGCCTCCCCTGAGGCTCGTCCAGCAGCAGCTGCCTGCGGGAGGGGAAGGATGGTGTTGGGGGGGGGATGTCACGCTCAGCTGGAGCATGTCAGGTGCTGGGGCATGGGCCAGGTCATGGGGACCAACCTTCTGCCCCAGGAGGATTTAAAACCCTGCCTGTGCCCGGAGAGGCAGCCCCCACACTGCCCATCCATGCCATGCGGCTGCTGTCGCTGCTCCTGCTCTTGGGGCTCTGCTGCCTCTGGGCCCGCCTGGTCTCTGCAGGTGAGCGTGGGTGGGCACAGGTGAGCGTGGGTGGGCACAGGCGGGTGCAGGCAGATGTGGGAGCAGTGGAACAGCACTGCAGGAGGCTGTGTGGCCATGGGCACAGGGGCCACAGTGACTGTGGCTGGGGTGTAGCATTCTGAACAGCACTGCCATCCCCCCCACATCCTTGCATGCTGCAGAAGTGACTGGAAAACCCTCCACAGCTCCCTGGGAGGAGTGTCTGAGGTCTCTGGAGCCCTCATCCCCAGGGCTCCACTGTGGGACCAATAGCTGTGCCCTGGCATGCTACAAAGTGAGGATTCGGACACAGAGTCCTGTATTTTCCCAGAATTCACCTAGCCCCAACACGGACCTGGACTAAGGACCCAGCATGTGGAGCCAACCCACACCAGACAGACAGGCAACAGCTGTACAGCCAGACAACCAGCCATGGAGGGCTCCCTCAGCTGCTGGATAAGCACCCAGCATCCTGATTCCACCTCCACCCCCTCACCTTCAGCTCTGTGCTGACTGTGGGGTCTCTGTGCCCCCCACCTCCCAGTAAACCCAGTCTGCGATGAAAACTGGCTGGCTCCTGCTGTTTCTGTCTCCTGGCAAGCCCCTGCCAACCTCTGTGGGTTCTTCAATCCATGTGGGAGGGATAAGGTTCTTGTTGTCATGGCTTCTGGTCAAGCTCTGCCACGGCAGCTGCTTTTGGAGGATGCTGGGGCCCTTGGGCATGAAGCAGCTCACCTGGTGAGCCTCAGGGAGCTGGGGGCACAGAGAGGTTTCCCCTGCCAGAGATGCTCTGCAGGTCCCAGACAGGTGCCTGGCTGGGGCTATTCCTGGGGTGGTCTCCCATGGGGACAGAGGCGCGTCCCTGTGCAGAGGGCCCTGCCAAGCCCACACTGGGCAGGAGCAGATGCCAGAGCTCTCTGTACCTGGACAGGGCTGGGACAGATATGATGGCCTGACCAAGGACAGCTTGTCATACTCAGCTGGTGGCCAGTGTGGGGTTTATTAGGAAAGAGAAAGCCCTGCCCAAAACCCCACTGGTGCCCAGGACCAGCCCTGACAGAGTGAGCCAGTGCAAAAGGTCAGGGGCAGCCACCCACGTGCTGTTTTTTCCTCTGAATTGGGTTTCTTCCCAGAGGAGTTACTATAAACATTTAGTGACTGTTCATATCCTTGTGGGAGTTCGTTAAAGGTTTATTGTTCCTTCACAAGGAAATGCAAATTTCTTTTCATCCTCCTCTAATAAGGGGGCCATAAAGGACACATCTTTCATATCCAGCACTGCCATCCATGGGTGTGCAACTGCAGAAATCCCATTTTGTGCTGCAGCAGAAGTTGGGTGTTGTGGCACATTAGTGATGGTTGAATCAGGGAGTGCAGGTGCTGCACAGAGCACACACACTGCAGCCTCCCTGTTTCTGTCAGGGTTGGGGTTGTCATTTGAGCTGAAGGAACAGACCCTGACATCCGGGAGACACCAGGTTTGACCTTTCAGAACATCAAAACCCAGAATGTTTTCATTGTGGTCTGTAACTGCATCTATTCAAATCAGGTTGGGGCAGTCACAGGTGAAGCAGCAGCGAGAATAGAAAGCAAAGCAGCAGGAGCAGGAACAGGAACAGGAACAGGCAGTGGGGGATCTTTTTCAGTGGGCACACAGGGAGGAGCAGGGTTTGGGTCAGAATTTACCACAGGATGACATCATGAACCAACCCCACTGCCGGGATGCTGCTTTTCCCCAGTCCAGTTATCCCATACATACCAATAGTACATCTGCCCTGCATGCTGGTCCTCTAATCTCTGTTGAAGGTAAGGCAAAACAATCTCCTCAAAAGCCCCCTGAGTGGGCCACACTTCTCCAGGTTTTGACTCAGCATGTTGAGTTGGCATATTGCCACTCCTCCTGGCATAATATTACCGTGCACTTTTGAGGTAATTTAATAGCCTCAACTATCTTCTGCCAGTTCTGCAGTACCTTGGCTAAGGGCATTCCCTTCTTTATGCTGGGTACATTTCTCACCTTTCCCAAAACCACAAAACCCAAACTCATAGAAGGCAGGACTTGAATCTGCTTTAGGGATTTCACACTCACCACTCAGTCCTTCCTTACTCCAGAGCTGCTGGGTGAAATATGAATGTCTGGGGTTTAGAGGGACTGAAATGGACAAGTGACCGAGTGTCTCATCTGTGTTGCCAAACTGTTATTAAAGAAACCTTTGACACTGAGCTCTCATCTCCAATCAGATACATTTATTGGCACAGATCAGTCATGAAATCTGCTAAAGAGACCCAGAAATCCCTGAGCAATTATACCCTTACAGTCTAAAATAATCACCCCCATTATCAGCATCATTTTCACTGCTATAGGAGTCACTGTTTTCACTGCTATTGGAATTGTCACCATCAACACCTTCATCATCATCATCATCACTGTCATTGTAACTCTCATTGTTGCCACCATCACCATTTTCATTGCCATTGGAGTCACTGTTTTCAAGGCTGTTGGAGTTATCAGTTTCACTGCTATTGAAGTAACCATCAACACCTTCATCATCATCATCATCACTGTCATTGTAACTCTCATTGTTGCCACCATCACCATTTTCATTGCCATTGGAGTCACTGTTTTCATGGCTGTTGGAGTTATCAGTTTCATCGCTACTGGAGTCACCATTTTCATCGCTATTGGAATTGTCCCCATCACTGCCATCATCACCATCATCATCACTGTTGTTCTCACCATCATCCTTGTCATCACCATCATCCTTGTCATTGGCATCACCCTCCTCACTGTCACTCTGGTCAGATCCAGGCTTCTCTCCTGCTCCAGGCTCTCCCTCACTCTCAGGCTTCACCCCCATCTCTGGCTTCTCCCCCAGCACATCTTTCTTTCCGGATGCCGGCTTCCCTTCAGTCTCTGGTTTTGCTACAACCTCAGTCTCAGGCTTTCCTCCACATGCTGTTTCTTCCTCTGAACTGGATTTCTTCGTTGTGTCCAGCTTCCCCAAAGCAGGATTAGCAGGAGCTGCTGGCACAGACCCGTGCAGGGGCTGGTCCTTACCCATCCGCTCCGCACACAACTCTTGCTTCCCGCATGAGATAACCTTTCCAAGCTGTGGATCAGTCCCTTCCCCAGGCACATGGCTCTTACCCAGCAGAGCACTTCTGGGCTGCCCTGGTGGTGGCCACTTGGCTGGAGCTTCTCCGTGGAACTCTGGAAGGGAGCAGAAAGCAGCAGCGTCAGTCTGGGTGTGCTGCCTCCCACACACTGCTCCCACACAGCAGCCTGGATTTGCCCAGCTGGGGCTGCCTTCTCCTCTGTGTCTTTCTGGTGGGTTTTCAGGGCTCTGCCCAACCATTGCTGCCCTCAGAGCCAGGACAAGTCAGCCCAAGGGCCACGCTGGTGCCTCCCAGCACAAGGCACCTCTGCCCCCGGGACAGCACCCAGCTGTGCCTCCAGCTGCATTGGGGAGTCAGGGAGGGATGGCTCTGTGCCACAGCCCACCGTGGCACTGCAGCATGCCCTGCATCACCTGGGCTCATCCCATCCTGCTCCCATCACAGCTTCCCTGGCCCTCACAGGCAGCGACCTGGCACCTGCCAGCACCTGCAAAGCACCCCTTGCAACCCAAACCATTCTGTGAGTCTATGAAAATAAGGGAAAATATTCATAAGCCCCCGAGAGGCCAGGGGTTCCCACCCGCCTGTACTTGCCTGTGATGGGTGCTGCCTGCAGCCGTGCCCACAGGGTGAGGAGCCCCAGCAGGAGGGCGCCTTGTGCCATCGTGCTGACAGGTTTATGTCCAGGGCTGTGTCAGATGGCAATTTAAAGACACCCCGGGTCCAGGAATGGGAGGAGGGAGCTCACAGGTGACTTCAGGAACCTCCCACATTTGTCTGTAATTCTGTATACTGGAGAGCAGCTCCAGATGCCTCTCTCCGCCCACAGCCAAGGCTGGAGCAGGATCCAGAGCTGGCTGCATGCCGAGTAGGACAGCACAGGGACTGAAGGAGGGAAGGGGAAACTAGGGCTGCACACAGGCAGATTCCTCACTGCTACTCTCAGCAGGAATCCCCATCACGACCTTCATCAACAGCAGCAATCCCAGCTCCGGGTTCTGCAGGAGCCCACCCAGCCTTGCCATCCCAGAGGGAATAGACACAGAGCAAAAGCACCCACCTGGCAGCAGCATCTGGAGCTCCCTCTTTCCACACACCAAATTAGCTACTGTCCAAGCAAAGGTCTGTTCCAATGAAATGGTGCTGCACTAAAATGGACCTCTCTGGAGGGAAGAGCCTCGGGATTTCAAGGATGAGAGCTCACCCGAGGTGAGAGCACAGGAACCTGCCTTCAAACTGTCAGCCTTCACCAGAGACCCACAGTAAGAGTAAATGAAAATTAGATGCACTGCCACATTGTCTTCCCTTTTCTCTGCATTTGATCTCAGGATAAAGATTTATTATGTTTGATAGAGCAGATTAAGCTTAATTAAGATTCAATTCTGTGAATGCTAATCCATTTACATTAAGTTATTCTCCAGTCACCCAGGAGTGCTAGTTGGAATCTGATTTTGCAATGGTTTCCGTCCCTATTTAATTATTTCTCCCTGAATTACACAGAAACCAAAGTGCAATGAGTAAGAGAGGAGAACTTAAGGACTGGTCTGCCCAGGACACATCAGCACCAGGCATGAATGGGTCGGACTTGCTAGATCAAAAGACAAAGTTTAAACCTGCCACTGTGGGGTCAGTGAAATTAATTGGTTTGAGCTCAACATTATTTCTACAACTCTAAGCAAATGCTGGCACTTGACATGGGCACTGGAAAAGAGCTAAAAGAGCTAAAAGACCTTTCCATCACTGTCATGTGGAGGCGATGCAGGGGCAGTGTGAGGGAAGCAGAAGAGCTCCATGCTGCCAAACCTGTGTGGAAATAGAAACGGGCACGAAAAATGCTTTAAGTACCGGCTTATCCTTCTCCTCGTGCCATGACTCAAGGCAGATGCAATTCCTGCCCGAACCACCCATGTCCACTGGGGATCGGGTGCTCCACACCTCACGACTTCCCGGAGGAACCTGCCAGCCCGGTGCTTATCACTGCTGTTAATCACCACCGAGCAGGACACCCTGGAGCAGGCTGTGCGGTGCTGGCAGCGACAACTCCCCTTCCATGCACCTGGAAAACCATCTGGAACAACCTGAGGGATCACAGGGCTCCTGCCAACCCCGGGATTGGCACAGCGGAGAACTCTGCCATTGTCCCCGTGCTCATCCGGCAGCTCCTCCTGTTGGGAACAACACCGTCATTTTGGGACATTTCCATCTTAGCAGACCATAATCCTGAATAACATTTAGGGAAATAATGGAGGATAATGTCATTCAGCAAATGGCTCTGCTGAAATAAATGCCTGAGGGCACAGAGGGACAGAATGGACTTGGCCAAAGTCACCCTGTGAATCAAACAGGAACTTGGGTAACCTCAGGTGTTAACTGGCCATTCATGTCTGGCAGACATGCACAGGCTGGTGTGCTTTGCCATGTGCACTTACCACACAGATCCATGGAAAAATCAGGGACTGGAGGAGACCCCACAAGGCATCTCATCAGGTATAGAATTACAGAATCACAGTATCAGTTAGGTTGGAAAAGACCTCTAAGATCATCAAGTCCAACCTATGACCTGACGTCACCTTGTCAACTAGACCATGGCACTAAGTCTTTTTTTGAACACCTCCAGGAATGGTGACTCCACCACCTCCCTGGGCAGCCCATTCTGATGCCCAATCACCCTTTCTATCAGGTACAGTCAGTAAGGGAGTCTGGCCTGGATTTTAGGACAACTAAATGTATGTCACATATAGGTGACCCCTGACAGATGCTGTTCTGACATGCTCTTAAGAAGACATCCCTCTCCCTGCTAAGGTGATGACTCCTTCATTGAGCATTTGTTCCACAATTTAAGTTTCTTGTTAATTGGAAAAATCTGACCCAATTCTCACTTGAGTCAAACCAACACAAGGACAACTTGTCTGCTCGTGGTGGGTTCAGAGCCCAGCTACCCTCACAGGTTAACAGAACCATTCTCCTCCCCTTTCCCTGGGAGTTCCTACAGTCCTACAGTTATTTTTCTTCTCCTCTGGGCCATGTCCAATTTTTGTTGCTAACAATATAGAGCAACCAAAATAAGCATTCAAGCAGCCCAGTGCTACTGATAATGAAGTTATGTCAATGCTGGTGGCGACTGGGTTGGCCCCACATCCGCCCATGGGTTTGTGTAACAGTCTGAGCTCACCCCAGGCCCTGGTCAAAGTGGCAGGAAGGGGAAAAGGGCAGGAGGCTCTTCCAGAGTGTGAGCCCCATGAGTCAGCAGCCTCTGCTCCCACGGGAGCCCAGTGTGGTCACTGCTGGGCTGACAGCTACAGGAGAGTCACACTGAGGGGACACAGCCACAGGCTGCTGTATCAGGTGCTGAGAGACAACAGCACAACAGCCTCCAGAGGCACCAGCACGGTGCCCACAGCACCAGCACAGGGATCAGGGAAGCACAGAGTGATTTAGGTCGGAAAAGACCTCTGAGATCATCGAACCCAACCTTTGAGCAATCACCTCGTCAACTAGATCATGGCTCCAAGTGCCACATCCAGCCATTTCTCGAACACAAATTAAGTGTGTGTGGGAAGGAGATCCCACTTCCCTGCTGTGGCACAGCTCAGGGACGGGGACAGCACCTGGAGATGGCTGCTGGAGCACACCCCTGTTCTGCACAGCGAGACAGCGACCAGCCTCAGCATCCTGCACTCTGGGAAATCCCCTTTGCTTTGTTTATCTCGCCAAGTCGTGTCGGAATGGAGGAAGAACATTACTAGCGAAACAGCAAATGCTTTTTAATGCAAATTGATATTCAGCTGACCCAACAGAAAAGCTTCTCGCTGACCACAACACGAGGTAAGACGATCTAGAAAACGACAGACAAGTCGTTTTGACTATTCTGCACGTGTTAGACCAGATGAGGAAATGCTGTTTTGGGCTGTTTGCTCAGAGAAACAAAGAAATTCCAGAAAGATGAGATGTCGAAAATTACACAAGGAACACCCAGCAAACAGCGGTAGCGGCACGGAGGGAAGGACGGGGGCTGCCGAGTCCGGGAGATGCTGAGCACGGGGGATGCCGAACACCGGAGATGCGATCCCCGGGGGATGCCGAGCACGGGGGATGCTGAGCACGGGGGATGCAGTCCCCAGGAGAAGCGGTCCCCGGGGGGATGATGAGCACGGGGGATGCGGTGCCCGGAAGATGCGGAGCACGGGGGATGCTAAGCACCGGCGGATGCCGAGCACGGGGGGATGCCGAGCACCGGAGATGCGGTCCCCGGGGGATGCCGAGCCCGGGGGATACCGAGCACCGGAGATGCGGTCCCCGGGGGATGCTGCGCACCGGGGGATGCCGAGCACCGGAGATGCAGTCCCCGGGCTCGGCCCGGCCCCGTTGCCGTCACATCCGTCGGGCCCCGATGATGTAGAGCGGGATCCCCGCTCATCCGGTGTCTCGGCGCGGAGCCGGGAGCGGGGCGATGGGCGCCGCCCGCGATGCGGAGCAGCAGCCGGGGCCGCCGGGCGAGGAGGGTCCCGGCGATGCCGAGGAGCAGCTGGCGAGCACGGTGAGGCGGGGCCGGGCCGGGCGGGATGGGATGGGATGGGTTGCGGGGCGGCGGGGCCGCGTCTGACCCGCGTGTGTCCCGCAGAGCCCCTGGAACATCATGATCAAGCACCGGCAGGTGCAGCGGCGAGGGAGGCGCTCCCAGATGACCACCAGGTAGGGCGGATGGAGGGGGAGGGCGGACAGCGGGACCGGGTCGGAGGGACGGTCCGGGTGAGCCCGGGGGTTCCACGGCCCCCGCTGAGCCCCCCGCCCGCAGCTTCACCGACCCCAGCGTGTCCATGGACCTGCTGCGCGCTGTGCTGCAGCCCAGCATCAACGAGGAGATCCGCGCCGTCTTCAACAAGTACATGAAGGTGAGCGCAGGGGCCAGGGGGGCGGCAGGGGCGGGGGGACACCTGGCTGTGTCACTCCTGGCTGTGGGAGCCGGGCCCCGTGCCTGCCCCAGCACTGCTCTCACCCTCTGCTGCCGTCCCCTCTCCAGTTTTTCCAGACAGCAGCGCTGAATGTGCGCGATAATGTCGGGGAGGAGGTGGACCCAGAGCAGCTCATCCAGGAGACCTGTCGGAGCTGCCTGGAGCAGGTGGGTGCTGGGGTTAGGACACGTCCCTCTTAACAGCTTTGCTGTCACCGTGAGGGGACATCCACAGCCCTTGAGTGGCTGCAGTGCTGGGATTCATTCTCTCTGGGAAGAGAGATCATGCCTGGGCAGCTAGTGCTGCTGCTTCTCACTGCTGCTGTCAGAACATGGCACACAGCTGGGCCTCCCACAGAAACCAGCCCCCAGCGCCCATCAGAGGGTCCTGGCAGGGTGGGACAGGATTTTTTCCCTTTCACATCTTGCTGTTTTGCCAGTTGACCAGAGTTTATCATGCTCAGACTGTGGTTTTGCATCTGGCCATCTGTGGTGACATGCTGAAAGCAAAGCTGGTGCAGGGCTTTCAGGCAGATACATGAGGTGGGGATTTCTGGTGAGGTCCTCTCTGGGCCCAGAATCCCTGGAACCTTTTTTCTCTTCCTGCAGGCCAAGCTGCTGTTCTCTGATGGCAAAAAGGTGGTTCCCAGGTTGCCCCATGAGCAGGCAGTGCCAAAGGTAAACTTTGTGATTGTACACAGAGGGTTAAATGACTTGTGAAAACTAGGAGAAGGAGTAGAAGGGTTGGAATCACCTTATTCTCTGCCTCTTCTGTCCTCCAGCACAATAGTGCAGAGGCAGAGTGGGGGATGTTGGGCTGGGACAGAATACAGGGCAAGGAGAATCCCAGAGGAAGCTGCTGTTCCCTGTGGTTTGGTGCTGCTCACCAAGGTGGGCTGGGGTCAGTGTTTACCTGCAAAGGAGAGAGGGGTGAGCATTTTCCTAGCCAGTGGAATGCAGGGAGCCCCACAAGACCAAGAGGGGAGAAAAGTCCTGCTCACCTCGCTGCCCTTCCCCTTCCAGCGTGCTCGACAGATGGATGATGAGCTGAGCCGTCGAGGGAGCCCCGTTCCCAAAAAGGTAGGAGGGTTTTCTGCACAAGAGGTTTTATATTTTGGGAAGTCTGGTCCTCCTTCCTGGCCATTCCCACCATAGGAGTGTGTGCAGGTGCACTGGCAGCTTTTGTGAGGCCTGGGAGGTGCTTGCTCTGGTGCCAGGCAGCATTTCTGCCTGTAACAAAAGGAGCAGCTTCCCTGGGAGGAGGAGGAGGGTCGCCAAGAGGGTTCCCCTCAGCCAGCACAGCCAAGTCACAGAAGGGTTTCTTCCATGCAGAGAAAGGGGCGGCCTCCAGGACAGAGCCTGGCGAACGACCGCGGGGTCTCGGGCATGGCAGCGTGAGTACAGACCCTGAGCTAGAGCCCCTGTTTGGGGAGGGCAGGGGGAATGAGGCTGCCCACATGGGGGAGGCACAGAAATCCCCTGGTCTCCTTCCCTCCTGCAGAGAGGCAGTGAGACATGTGGGGCAGGGAGTGGTCTTAAGTTGAGGTGTCCCTCCAGGAGAAAAAGGCTTTTATGGAAGAGGTTTTAAACAGGCCCGAAGAGGTAAAAAGATCCAGATGGGCCATTCAGAGTGAATGAACAGTGAGACACAGGGGGTGGTGGGATTTGAGTAGCTGGGAGAGGAGAACATGCATGAAAGCTGAGTGTCCTGAGCAACACAGGAGAATGGAGGGTGTGAACAAGGGTGGATCTGGAAGGGTCAAGGCTCAATTGCTGCTGCAGGTGGTGACTGTGCTGGTTCTGCAGGGCCTTGTTCTTACCACATTTCCCTTCCCCTCAGGTGGAAGCTCAAAGTCTCTGAGCCCGTGAGAAGGGATGGACCAAAGGTATTGGCTGGCCGACGCTGCTGGGCTCCCCCTCTCCTCCCCTTTGCTCCTGCCTGAGGCTGCAGGAGCACAGGACAACCCAGGCTGTGCTCTGCCCCAATGGGCCCTGGGGCAAGGAGAGGAGCAAGACGAGGAGCGAAGTGCCCGGAGGCCTTTGCTGGTCTCCCCAGGCACTGCAGCTGTGCAGTGTGCTGCTGCTGAGGGAGACCTGGGGAGAGCAGGAGTAGTCAGGAGAATCCCACGAGCATTTCCCATGAGGGAAACTGCCTAGATCAGCCCAGACGGAATGTAACATCCCTCCCCTGTGGAAGGCTGGAGGTCTGTGGCCAGCTCCCTCCCTCCCAGGCTGGGGGCAGCTCCGAGGTTCCCTGTCAGAGTGCCGAGGCTCGTGGAGCATGGCTGGCACCAGCTTCATTTCTAATGCTGCCCCTTTTCCAATTGCTCTGTAGTGGGATCCATCCCGACTGACTGAAACCACAACCTTTGTGCTGGGATCTCGAGCAAACAAGTAAGGAACGGCCCTGTCGATGGAGGGTGGTGTCCCCAGGCAGGAGCCCGTGGCACTCCTCCCGTCACTTCGCTTCTCTGCCTCCAAAGCAGTAGGAAGGGCTTGGGGAGGAGAGGGGTTTTCCCCCGTGCCACCACAGCCACCCTAACACAGCCCTAACACCCCCCCTCCCCGTGTTCCTCTTGCAGAGCTCTCGGGATGGGAGGAACAAGAGGGCGACTCTACATCAAGCATCCCCACCTCTTTAAGGTCAGACGCCGCAGCCGGATGGTTTCCCGTGGGAATCGGGGCCGAGCGCCTCAGCCTGCCGGTTTCCTCCCTCCCCTTGCCCTTGTCTGTTATCTCGGAGCGCATTCCCAAGGTCTTGGGCAGCACACGGAGCGCGGGTTTGCCGGAGCCAGGCCCGGGGCTGGAGAGGGGCAGGCGGGGCGGAGCAGAGCGCTCCCCCCATGGGCAGCCTGTTGGGGGTCTGAGCCGAGGGTCGGGCGCCCGGCTCAGCTCGGCCCTCGCTGCTTTATTGCAGTACGCGGCCGACCCGCAGGATAAGCACTGGCTGGCAGAGCAGCAGCACATGAGGGCCACGGGGGGCAAGATGGTGAGTACGGCCGGGCAGCGGGCCCGCCGCGGGACAGGAGGTTAGGCAGGGCACGGGGGGCACAGCTGCCCCCCGGGGCACCGCCCAGGGCCATCCCCTGCCCCTCGGGGGCAGCGCTGGATGGGGACGGGGGGGTGTGGGGCTGCCCCAGCCGCCCCCTGTGGGCGCCCTGAGGTGTCCCCCACATTGTGCCACAGGCCTACCTCCTCATCGAAGAGGACATTCGGGATTTGGCAGCCAGTGAGGATTACAGGTGAGGACTGGAGCAGGGGTGCTTCCCTGGGGGGGCCCCACCACACAGCCCCCCAACTGCAGGGAAGCCCTGAGCTGGAGGAACCCTGCCCCATGCCAGCTGGGGGGCTTGGGGGTCTCGGGTGGGTGCTGGGGAGGTTTGAGCACGGTGATGGTTGGGGTCCAGAGTGGGTGCCAGGGGACACGGTGGGTATGGTGGGTGGCTGTGATCCATGGTGGGCTTGGTGGGTGGTTGTGGTCCATGATGGGTGCCAGGGGACACGGTGGTTTTGGTGGGTGATTGTGATCCATGGTGAGTGCCAGGGGACACAGTGGGTATGGTGGGTGGCTGTGATCCATGGTGGGCTTGGTGGGTGGTTGTGGTCCATGATGGGTGCCAGGGGACACGGTGGTTTTGGTGGGTGATTGTGATCCATGGTGAGTGCCAGGGGACACAGTGGGTATGGTGGGTGGCTGTGATCCATGGTGGGCTTGGGACTGGTTGTGGTGGGTGCCAGGGCACACGGTGGGTTTGGTACTGGTTATGATCCATGGTGGGTGCCAGGGCACACGGTGGGCTTGGGGCCCGCGGTGGGTGCCGGGGTCCCTTTGTGTCACCCCCTTCCCTCCGCAGGGACTCGGTGGACCTGCGGCTGGAGGAGCTGAAACCCTTCATCCCGCCGGCCTGGATGACGGAGAAGATGCAGAAGCACATGGAGACGCTGCGCCGCGGGGGGGACGCGCCGCCCCCCGAGGATCCCCCCGAGCCCTGAGCCCTCGCCCCCCGAGAGACCCCCAATAAAAGCGCTTCGCACCCGCATCGAGCCTCCTGCGGGTCGGGCGGGGAGGGGCGCATGGCCCTTTAAGGGCTCGCGGCCCCGCCCCTCGGCGGGGGCAGCGACCAATCAGCAGCCGCCGCGGTCCGTTACCGTGGGAGCCGCATTCTGGGCGGGCGCTGATTGGGCGGCTCGAACGGGGCTGCGCGCTGATTGGGCGGAGGGGCCGCACGCGGAAACATTCAAACGGGGCGCGGGCGGGGCCGCGCGGGGCGAGCGGAGCGGGGACAGAGCGGGGGCTGAGACCGGCACCGGCACCGGCCCCACCGGGAACGGGCTCTGCCGCTGCACCGGACCCACAGCGACCGGGAACGGGCTCTGCCGCTGCA
>VXBX01001526.1:386175-399049 GCA_013400415.1 Scytalopus superciliaris
CGCCCCCCGGACCGCTCCCGGCCAGCCTGCAGAGTTGTCGCCGCCGCCGCCTCCGCTCCGCGCTCGCTGGGGCGCCCCTGGCCGCCCGCCGGTCCCGGCCCGCCGCGCCGAGGAGCTCCGTGCATTCTCCGCCGCCGGCGGGGCAGCCCCGGGNCCCCGGGAGCTGCCCCGCAGCTTCCCCGCGCACGCACGGTGCCCCGTGCCCCGGAGCGCTGCGCTGCCCCGGTCCCGCTCTCGGGAAGGGCACGGTACCGACCGGGGAGGCGGTGGCCCGGCTCCCGGCCCCCTGTGGTTCTGGGATGGGGGACAGCCGCGGGGGTGTCCCGGGGGGGGCTGTCGCTGCTCTCCTTTGTCTGCATTTGCTGTTGTCTTGTACAAAATCCTACTGCCTCGGTGAAATGGAAACAAATACCGGTCCTGTTCGCTGTACTTTACTCTGTGTCTCCTTCCCCCTCGCTGTGGTCTCCGGTTGTGCTGCCGCTGCTGCTCTAGGTTGTAAGCTCTCTGGGCAGGGACAGCATTGTACCGTGTCTGTGAAGCGCTGTATGCATTGCCATGGTGTATAAAAACATTCCGTAATCACCACAAAATGCTTCCTCTGGATCCCTGTCACTGTCTTAAGTCCCAGCGTAGTTACATAAAAAGTAGAGTTGCTTCTGCCAGGATTCCTGTTAGTTTGGCAGTTTCCTTTTCCCAGACCTTAAGGGTACTTGGGTTTAATGCTTGTCAACACTGATCAAGTGGTAAAGCTTCTTGGCTACTTCCACCATTCCAGTTTATCCATAAATGGGAGAAGGCAGAGCCAGTGACCCTATTTGACAGCTCTTTTGAGCGATGGGTGGTGAAAAACACTGGCAGGTCACTGGAGGTGGCATGTGCCATCCAGGCTGGGCAGAGCTTGGTGCCCAGAGCTGTCTGTATATTGACATGCATCAGTTTGGGAGCCCTGGTCCCCCCAGTACATACCAGTTCACTGCAGTGTGTGCTCTGTGCAACGTGCAGGACACAGCAGCAGGTGCATGTGCAAGTGTGGTTTTAGTTGGAGTAGGAAGAGGAGGGGCTACACGCTCCTTCAGAGGTTCCTGCACCAGCAGTGCTTCCAGGTGAGGCTCCTGCCTTGTGGCCCCTCGGGCTTGGGGTTCCTGTACCCACAGCCCAGCACGAGTCTGAACTGGTGTCAATGGCCCGGCTCACCTGGGCACCTTTGAGAAGTGACTGAGGGCACGGCAGGGTTAAAGTTCAGTGTGAAATTGCACAACACTCAACTACTGAGGCTATTAAAGTTCCATGATTGCATCTGTGTGCTCTGCAGCAGGCACAGGGATTGTTACCTGCCTGTTCCTGAGCAGAGACCCAAACTCTGCAGTGTTCCACGCCTTTCCTTGTGTGCCCTGACTGGAAGGATGGAAACATCTTCCAGGGGGCTGAAAGGGTAGAGTTCCCTGATGCTGATTCCATAGCCAGTGCTGTGGGCAGCTGAGCTGCTGATCACTGCTGGCTCCAGCCATTCTGCTCTACTGAAATAGCCAATTGATTTTGTACACAGGAAGGGCAGCAAAAGTGACTAAATCCGAGTGACTTGCCCCCAGAAATCCAGAGTTTTTACTGAAGATCTACCATACTTGGCTCCTGCTGCCTGGTACTGCCCTGCTCAGGTGGAGAGCACACTGTGCACGGTGTTGCTGCCACCCTGACTGTACTGGTGTGTCCTGTTGAGTGTCTCCAAGGGCTCAGTAGAGTTCAGTATCAGAGGTAGCTGGGAATTACGTAAAATGCCTTGTTTCCCCCCAGTTCATTGCCAGTGTGTTTCGGGCTGCCAGAGAGGAGCAATCTGCGGTGCTGTTTCAGAAACTTCCCCGAGGGAAGAGTGGTGACTAAGAGAGGAAAAGCCTGGCTGTTTCCCTCCAGCTGGCAACATTAGATTATGATTAAGAGGAGCTTTATTGTTCCAACAGACCTTCTTTTGCATAACTGTTGTTATGCAGATGAAAAAGCACCAAGGGCCAAAACAGTCTGGCTGAGGCTGAGCAGTTACTGTGGGCCTGGGACATATGGAGGAAAATAATTTTGGAGGTCCCAACGCCCAGCCTGCGGTTCTCTGAACCACAGAAGTTGTTAGTGAAGCTCCAGGGCTATTTTATGTAGCAGATTTTTTTTTAATTAAAGCCTTTTGTTCAAATGATGTGCAGTTATGTGTGGGTAAGTGTTGATTTAAACTGTCTCTGAGGGTAACATCAGACAGGGCCAGTGGTATTGGTGTGGCAGAAAGTGGCACATAATCATAGAGGAGTATATCTTATTTTTTACTCTCTCAGTCCTGATGCTCCACTCTTAGGAGGGATCTAGCTGAAAAGTGAATGTTTTGAATGCTGGCCTGTAGAATACTGACCTCACTTAATGCTCAGCATTCTTCATGGCTGGTTGTGTCCAGGATAACAGGTGTTTTTCAGGGCTGAGGTGCTGTTTGTATGTACTGATGCAATCCCTGTGTTATTGTCAGAATGAGCTTGTAGCGGTACAGCTGAGTGGGCCGAGTGGATCTGGGATCATTCCTGCTATAATTCTGGATGTCATGTCTGTCTTTCCTAGTGTGGTTGCTGAGAAATGGCCAATGAGAATCACAGAAGCCCTGCCGAGGAAGCGTCTCTCATGAGTCACTCACCTGGCACCTCCAACCAGAACCAGCCCAGCTCCCCCAAACCCATGCGCCTGGTACAGGACCTGCCAGGTACCAACTGCCTTCGGGACTTCTGCAGGGCCATGGGAGCAGGGAGAGGGGTAAAGCGGGGCCGCCCAGGGAGGCTGGAAACGATGTGTGTTTCAGAGTGTGCTGTGGCAGTGCTGGGGACCTACCTGCAGGGCAGGGCTGTCGTGCAGGATGCTCCTCTCCTGACTCCCTGTCCTCTCAGATGAGCTGGTGCAGGCTGGCTGGGAGAAGTGCTGGAGCAAGCGGGAGAACCGCCCCTACTACTTCAATCGCTTCACGAACCAGTCTCTGTGGGAAATGCCTGTGCTGGGACAGCACGATGTCATTGTAAGTGCACACTCACCTTGGGGGGCTGTGCCAGGACTGGGATATTCTGCAGGGGCAGGTGCTGTGGTCTGTGGATCTCAGAGTACAGGTGTGGGAAGGTTTCTGTGCCTTCAGAGCTCCTTGCTCTGAAGCATGGTTCTGAGAAGATGTTCCCCCTTCATGTGCATGCTCAGGTGATGCTGTTCCAGGTGTCATGCACTGATCAAAGAACACTCAGCCTGGGGGAGTTGGGATGCATTTTTCTCATTCAGGTCTTTAGAAGAAGTGTAGAGACACAGGTCTAGAGGAGAATCTTTTAGCTTTGTGCTGGTGTGAATAGTGGTGTCCTTATTTCCATCCATGTGGGAGCAGCGAGCAGTGCAACTGGAAGTTAAGAACTTACAGCCTTAGTTTGGGGTGCTGCAGTGGCAGCAGATGAGCTGATGTGTGCTGCTGTATTTGGACTCTCACAGTCAGATCCTCTGGGATTGAATGCAGCTCCGATGCCACTGGAAGGTGGGGTGGTAGATACCTCTGTGGAGAGCAAGCAGAGGAAGAGGAGGTTCTCAGAGGAGGTTCCACCAAGCAGCAACAGTGTGAAGAAGCCCAAGGTGGGTGTGATGCTGTGAAACAAATGTGTGCAGCCTGAAACCAAGAGGGGCTGGAGAGCTCATGGTAGTCTCCTGCTGGTGTTCTGGTACAAGAGTGTTTGCTTTACTGGGCTGCTTCTGTTTTGCCTGTGTCTGTGGTGCAGTAATTCATCTTTCACACACACAGACTGATGTCCCTGGGAATGTACCTGCTCAGCCAGTTCCCAGCTCTCCCAGTATTCCAGGAACCTCTGTTTTGAAGGCATGGTGTGTTTCACCTGAAGACAAACAGCAGGCAGCTCTTCTACGACCAACTGAGTGAGTTGTCTCCATTCATCTTCTGTTCCTTTCTCAGTGGAGCATTAGAGGCACACAAGTTTTCAGATATCTTTGAAGAAAAACCTGGGGTGTATAACACTCCACTCTATCTTTGCTAGGAGTCTGAATAGTTCAGCTTCCTGACTGGGTGAAACAGCCCAAGGCAGCATCTTTAGGAGTAATATTTGATAATTAGGCAATGATCTGGCCATCCTGGTGACATTTGTTTCTGCCACAGAGTATACTGGGACCTGGATATTCAGACAAACGCCGTGATTAAGCAGAGGGCACCATCAGAAGTGCTTTCTCCACACCCCGAGGTGGAGCTGCTCCGGTCCCAGCTCATTCTCAAGCTGCGGCAGCATTATCGTGAGCTCTGCCAGCAGCGAGAAGGTGAGTTTCTCTTGGGCTCCCTGATTTCCTTCTCAGTCCTGCCGTGCTGTGGTGATCTTCCTTTTGGTTGTGCCTGTCTTGTCCCTGTGGTCTCTGTTTGTGATGGTTGTACTCTGGCATTGTTGGTTGTGGACTGATCAGGCTGAACTCAGTGTGATGATCCTTGGCAGAGCTTCTGGGCATCTCTGTATCATATTGATTAGATCCTTTTTCTGTGTCTTTCCAGGGATTGACCCTCCAAGGGAGTCCTTTAACCGCTGGATGTTGGAGAGAAAAGTGGTTGATAAAGGGACAGATCCTCTCTTACCAAGTGACTGCGAGCCAGTAGTGTCTCCTTCCATGTTCAGAGAGATCATGAATGACATTCCCATCAGGTACCATTCACAGGCAGGGCACCTTGGGGGGATGATTCCCTATCTGTCTGGTCCAGTGATTTACCTGCCAGGGTTCTGTGCTGTGGTGCTTCCCTTTGGCTGATGAAGTGGTGGAATGCTGATGATGGAAAGCTGGGGAACTGAACCTGGTCGTCATGCCTTTATGGGACTGATGCATATGAATTTAATTTCCCTCAGGTTATCCAGAATCAAGTTCCGGGAGGAAGCCAAGAGGCTGCTCTTCAAGTATGCTGAGGCTGCGAAACGGCTGATTGAATCCAGGTGGGAGCTTCTCTTGCAGTGCTGTCACGTTCAGAAAAGAGAAAAGGATTGTAGGGGCTGCTCGTCCTGCCTTGTCCAGTGCTGGTTGTAATGTTTTTGAGGAAAAGCAGGGTTAGGAACATACAGAAGAAAAGCAGTAGTGCTGGAGACATCTTTTCGTAGTGACATTACTGTAAAATGTAGTGCCGGGAAGCTGGAATGTGTGTGGAGACAACTGAGAGTTGGTGAAGTACTGGATGTGGCATGTCTTCTGTCATCCTTGAGATAAAAACAGGAGTGCTTGGGCACTCAGTTCTATTACAGAGGAACAACCTTAACAGTGGCATTTTGAAAAACAGGCAGGGTTCTGCCACAGGCCAGAACTGAGGAGGATTGTGAGGAGAACCTTGTTAGTAGTGTTGCCATTAGCCTTAATATAGTTGTAGATTTTAATGTAATTTTACATAGCTTTATAGTCTTTTGCATTTAAAAAGTAGTATAACCCCTGTACCAAATACTTAAGCCAGATTTTAACCTCTGTGTCACATTCTTGAAGCCTGTNTGCCTTGCCCTGTCGTGGAAGTTTTCTTCCTAGGTATTTCAGGCAACAGTAGGGTGCTTTTCTTAGAGTCACAAGCCCCTAACAGTATTTGAAAATTAAAGGCCATATCAAAGTGGACCATTACCATGACAGATAAAAGTTTTGTGTGCCTCTCCTGTTTCAGAGTGGACAGCAGCCAGCTACGCTGAATTTTGGAGAGAGCATGGCATGCCCTAGTCATGCAAACGATAAAGGAGAACCGGAGGGGAGCGACAGTGCAGGGCCACATTCCCCACTGACAGAAAATGTAGGGGAGTGGAATATCTTGCAGTGTGGCCATGGGTTAAATTTTGCCTCTCTGTTTTTGCAGGAGTGCTTCCCCAGACAGCAGGAAGGTGGTGAAGTGGAATGTGGAGGACACCTTCAGCTGGCTGCGACGGGACCATTCTGCCTCTAAGGAGGACTACATGGTCAGTGTCCTGCTCTGCAGCTGGGCGCAGGGGGCAAGGGAGGGGAGCACACGGGGGCAGATACAGGTCCCTCTGCAGACGGCTGCCATTGCTTCCCCTCACTGCGTGCCATGGGGAGCAGCCTGGAGACACTGAGTGCCCTGGGGAGTCAGTGGTGGCTGTGTGAGGGACTCTGGTTCTCTGGTCCCACAGGACCGCCTGGAGCACTTGCGCAAACAGTGCGGGCCCCACGTGTCGGCTGCAGCCAAGGACTCTGTCGAAGGCATTTGCAGCAAGATTTACTACATATCCCTGGAGTACGTCAAGCGGATCCGGGAGAAGCATCTTGCCATACTCAAAGAGAACAATATCTCTGGTACGCAGCCAGCTCTGAAATGCTCCAGGGGCACAGCACACCAGCTGGAGGCCCTGTGCTGTGGTCTGTCCCCTGGTCAGAGAGTGTTAGCTGTTGGGAGGGCAGCTCTGCATCCATGGGGTGGCACTTCAAAGTCAGAAATAGCTGGTCCATTGTATGCTTCAGGTGTCAGTCACACAGTTGCCTGTGCAGTGACAGACTGTCTTCCTTCAGATGCTGTGACTGGCTGTAGCATCAAATACCACAAATGTGTGATTTGCTGGGATGAAGTAGCTGGTTAGGTGCTGGTCACACTGAGCAGGGTGTTTGTTTCCCTGGACTGTTACTTTTCACTCTGCTCCTTCATGAATGTCTGGAGACAGCTGGCATCCCCTTCCCAACACCAAGTGTTCTTTTCCCCCTGTATTCTTGTTTGCCACATTTTTTATGTTCTGAGCACTGTCTGCTCCCCTGCGCCTCCCAGCATGACTCTGTGCACCCTCTCCTGGCAGAGAGTTCATGTTCCTCGATCTTTTCTCTGTTCTTCCTAGTTCATCTGTGTACTTCTTCTAGTCAGCTTTTCCTTCCTCCATGGGCCCTGCTTCTTTCATCACCGCTGTCTGTAGTCCTTTTCCTTGGCTCTGCTCAGACCTCCGTTCAGGTCCCGGTGTCTGCCTTTTGCCACTGTTTCTACTGCTTGTCTTCTAACCCCACTGAGTCAGGGATTCCTTCCATCTGATCTCTCCTGTGAGCTTTCCCTGGAGCTGAGGCGATGGATAACCATAAGATGCAGGGAGATTCCTTTGCCTCCGGCATTTGGCAGCCTGGGAATTTTTCCTGTGCTTTGAATGAGTTTGGGGAAAACTAAAATAGAAACAGTAGCAACAAAGAGAGTGTTTGTGTGTCTGGAACATGCCTCAGGATGCTGGAGTGGCTGTTTGCTATCTTCAGCCTTGCTGGGTTAGAGACAGAGAAATGCTATGAAATGGGTCTTCTCTATGCTCTGGCAATGGGATATGGAATTAGTTTGGGGAATCAGCTCTGATCCTAGGTAGGTGCCTATGAGACTTTTGAGGGACCCCTACAGTGGTTTTTTTGGGATGAATACCCTACTCATTAGCCCTGTTCAGGTCTCTTTGTGTTTTGAGGTGGAAGGAAGACTAGTCCCAAATGCCCTTGGCTTCTCACAGGCTGCCTTTCTCTTCATTCTCTGCAGCTGAGGTAGAAGCCCCTGAGGTCCAGGACAGGCTTGTGTACTGTTACCCAGTGAGACTGGCCATCCCCTCCCCGCCTCTCCCCAGCGTGGAGATGCACATGGAGAACAACGTGGCGTGTGTGCGGTACAAGGGGGAGATGGTCAAAGTGAGCCGCAACTACTTCAGCAAGCTGGTAAGGGCTGGGCACTGGCCCTGCTGCCTCGGGGCAGGGTCATCTCAGTGTGCTCCAGGGCAGGGCTGTCAGACACTGCTCTCACCTTAGCTGGGGTCAGGCTCCTGCTGGGAGTATTTCCCAGGTGTAGTGTGTGCGCTCTGGATACGTACCGTGCAGCCAGAATATCATACTAAACAGCAAGGCAGCCCTTGCTGAGAGACATGTGCTGGTATGGTGGTTCATTCATGCTGGTGACGAGCTGGTGGCTCACACAGTGACAGCAGATGTGCTGACATGCCTCCCTGCAGAGCCCACCTGCTCTTCAGCATCCCTCTCCCTGTCACAGCGTGTGTGTATCGCTGTTCCTTGGCTGTTCCTGGTGTGTTCAGTGGCTGGGCTTTCTCTTCCAGTGGCTTCTCTATCGGTACAGCTGCATCGATGACTCGGGCTTTGAAAAGTTCCTGCCCAGGGTTTGGTGCCTTCTCCGTCGATATCAGGTAAAGTCTCACCACAGCTGTACATCAGAAAGCCTTGGCAGCACTGGAAACTGAACTTGTGTTTGTTCTGGGGAAGGGACATGGCTCTGGGAGCCTTGAGCAACAAAGGGTTTAAACTGGGTCTGTTGTCTGCTCCCAGCATGCTGAGGTAGGAGTGTGGTCTGGGCAGTGGTGGTCTTGACATGAGGGTAAAGATTTTTGTGAAGGAAACCATCAGTAGCTCTTGACTCTGAGGGGCAGCTGGAAGCTCACAGAGGTACAAGAGAAAACTGATGGTTTTGTGGGGCCAGAGTTGGATGAAATCTCTGAAGAGCATTCTTGGGTACATGCAGGGACCTACACGAATTTGAGAAAGGACGAGGGGGCCCTGCATACCTAGAGGAGTGGGTGCATGGACGTGTGGCTCTGGGTCCGTGGTCAGTGAAGGGAGCAGCAGGAGCAGCGAGTGCAGGCACAGCTCACCGGGATTTGCTCTCCTCAGATGATGTTTGGTGTGGGGCTGTACGAAGGGACTGGTCTGCAAGGGGCACTTCCCGTGCACATCTTCGAAGCCCTCCACAAGCTCTTTGGAGTGAGTTTTGAATGCTTTGCCTCGCCCCTGAATTGCTATTTTAAGCAGTACTGTTCGGCCTTCTTGGACACAGACGGGTATTTTGGATCCAGGGGGTGAGTCTTGCATTCCTTTGCTGTGTGGGTGTGTGCCCATGGGATGATTCAGGACAAACTGATAGGGATTTTTGCCTCTGTCCCCAGCCCATGCCTGGATTTCTTTCCCATAAGTGGCTCTTTTGAGGCAAATCCTCCATTCTGTGAGGAGCTGATGGATGCCATGGTCTCTCACTTCGAGGTACGTCTGCTCATTGGTGGGGTTATTTGGGACGGAGCTGTGCCATCCATCCTGTGCTCCCCACCCCTGTGCACCCTCCTGGCGGGGCTGAGGGCAGGGGCAGATGACGGTGAACTCATTAGACACATCATTGCTCAGCCAGCGTTGAGATTGTTCCTTTCCTTGTTGTACCAGAAACTGCTGGAGAGCTCCAGCGAGCCGCTCTCCTTCATCGTGTTCATCCCCGAGTGGCGGGACCCCCCCACGCCGGCCCTGACCCGCATGGAGCAGAGCAAGTTCAAGAGGCACCAGCTCATCCTGCCGGCCTTCGATCACGAGTATCGCAGCGGGTCCCAGCACGTCTGCAAAAAGTAGGCTTTGTTCTCAGATCCTTCTGGGAACACGGCTCTGAAGCCGTGTGACAGAAATATCCTCTCCCGAGCTGAGATCAGTGGGAAGCAGGGAGCAGGCAAGGACAAATGCAGCGCATCATCACCCTGGGTGTTATGGATGAGCAGACAGCATTGTGAATTCCTCGTCCATTTAATGACTGCTAACAGAGCTTGTGGGAGATGTATGCCTCGGGCACGAGTACAGCCAGAGCAGGTCACACCTGTGGGGCTGATCCACGGTCCTCTGCCTGCCCTTGGGCCTGTGAGCCAGCTGAGCTGCAGCAGTGGGGTGTCACTGGGGGGAGCAGAGGCAAGGGGCAGTGGGGGCTCAGTCCCCAGTGTGGCAGGCTCACCTCTGCCCTGCTGCTGAGTCAACAAGTTTGAGCAACAACTTGTTTCAGCAACAGGTACCTGAAAACTGAAGCTCTCCTTACCTGGTTAGGACTGATTCCTCACTGCTAAGTCCCTTCTGCAGCCAGGTCCCAGCACATACTGGTAGAGAGCAGTTGTGACTGCAGCAAGAATGCTTCCCTCTGAAAGCTTGGCAGCCTCTGACATGCTCAGAACTACCAGAGGCTGCACTGTGCCTCCATTTTCCCTCAGGATGGGGCAAATACTTGTCCTAAGGATGGTGGGCAGGAAGAGGAGGAGTAGGTGTCGATGGCACTGCTGCGGCCCAGGGGAGGTGCTGATGCATGTGCTCTTCCCTTGCAGAGAGGAGATGTACTACAAGGCTGTGCACAACACAGCCGTCCTCTTCCTGCAGAACAGCGCCGGCTTTGCCAAGTGGGAGCCCACACCGGAGCGGCTGCAGGAGCTCATTGCAGCCTACAAGCACTCGGGCCGGACCCTCAGCTCCTCGTCTTCCTCCTCCTCGTCCTCCTCATCCTCCTCTACAGCGGACAAAGAGCGGGAGCTGGGCCGAGAGCAGAGCAGCAGCCGAGAGACTAATCCCAACTAAGGAGAGGTGCGAGGCAGCAGGGGAGGTGCCGGCGGCCCCGGGGCTGGCCGGGGCAGCAGAGACTGCTGAGTGTGCAGCACCGGCCCGGGACTCCTGCGCAGCAGCTCCACGGCACCCGCTCTCCTCTGCGAACTCACGCCGGCCCCCAGGAGGAGCTGGGAGTGCCCGGCCGCCAGCAGGAGAGGAGGCTCAGCCACGGCCCTCCCCGGGGGCAAGGGGGCCCAGCGTGGCGTGGCGGGAGGAGCCGGGCAGCCCCGCGACACCGGAGCGCCGAGAGAAGGGGCAGCCGGAGCCGGGCGGAAGGACAGTGGGACAGATGGAGGGACGGATGGCAAGCGCGAGTGCTGGGCGCTGAGCGCCGTGGCCGGAGGGGCCCCGGCAGGAGAGGGACGGGCAGAGCCCGGGGGCTCCTGCGGCCGGACTGGCCCCAGCACGGCTCCGTGTCCATAGTGTAAATAGTTCTGTCCGTGGCACCCACGCTGCTGGCGGGGCTGCTCCCATTGCATCTGTGTTCTTTTCTCATGTGTGAGTCCCGTGTTTGCCGACACTGTGTCCTGGAGAGGGGAGGAGCAGAGGAGAGGAGTTTCTTTGGTGTGTAAAGATGTCTTTGCAGCTGTTTTGTAGTCGTTGTGGTTTTTATGCGGAGCCTCCGGGCTTTATTTAACCTCCTTGGGTTTTGTTTTGTAAGGATTAATTTAACACCGCTAACCATTTTATTACTTTTATCAAGAAGAGCAAAGTCTATTTTTGATTTCTGTTTCCTAGTTCTTAGGAACATTAAAACCAGCATACAGCTCTGCCTGTGTCCATGCCTTTCCTTCTCTGGCATCCAGGGTCTGTGTTCACCCCCTGTCCAGCCTCTGCCTGGGTGGAAGGTGGAAAAATACTGGGTTTTGTATCTTTCAGAACTATCTGGCATCTGTGTTTTTCTGTGTGGCCCTGACCTGGTGAGTTTTGTTTCCTAAAGACCAGTGTGAGCCCCTGAATCAGCGTGATCATCCTGCTCCTCACTCTTGGCTGCTCCAGTGTGGTTTTGGTGCTCTCCCCTCAGAGAAATGCAGGCAGCTGGACTGCCCTCAGACCCCTTGGGGCAGCACAGCCAGCCCCTCTTGTGGGGTGCCACAGCAGTGCTAATGCTGCAGTAGTGCCAGTGCCACAGCAGAGCCAGTGCTGGAGCAGTGCCAATGCCACAGCAGTGCTGGTGTCACAGCAGTGCCAGTGCCACAGCAGAGCCAGTGCTGGAGCAGTGCTGGTGCTGGACTAGTGTCAGTGCCACTCTGGGGTGGGCAGGAATTGCCCAACCCCACACGCTGCCTCCTCCCAGAGACTCCAGCTCTCCAAAGATGGTTTCGACAGAGGTAAGGAGGTCTTGGATGTCCCTTAAGGACACTCGGGGCAGTTGGGAATTATTGCTGCAGAAGTGGCAGTTTGTAAAGCCTTTTTTCCCTTTTATTCATTGTTTTGAGCCAAGACTGCCTATTCCCGAGGTGTGGGTGAGCAGAGATGTGCCAATGCTGGGAGATTCCCACCTCTGGGTCAGTCAGTCCACAGAGCCCTTTGCTGCTCCCTCAAGTGAGGGACAGTTACCCAGTTAACTGTTCAGTGGCACTGGTCTCACAGGGGAGGTGTGACATCAGTGGCCCGGTGGCATGGCTGCTTCCAGAATGTCTCCTGTATCCAAATAGTGCAAGAGGCACTTCAAGGACAGGTGATGGGGACTGAGTGAAGGTGCCCAGGGGTCTGTGGCAGAGGGGGCAGCTGAGGATGGGCAGCTGGGAGTGATGAGGGGTGCAGGCAGGGCTGGAGTGAAGGAGGCACACCAGGAGCTGGACCCCTGGCATAAAAGCCCTTTCAGACTGTGCCAAACCTGGATGGTCTGAAACTGAAAGGCCCTCACTAACGCTGCCCCCGTGGTGGTGAGTGGTGCTGCTGCTCTCCTGCCTGGTTGGAGGGAGGTGCGATGGGTCCCTGAGGGCTGCTGGAAACCTCTGGTAAGGGCAGCAGGCTGGGGCGGATCTGACCGGGCTGGGGAGACACCAACCTGCAGCGAGGGATGTGCCAGGGGCTCGGCCGTGCCCAGCCTGATCCTGCCGAGTGCTGCATCCCCCCAGTGCCCACCACTCGGCTTCCAGGGGGTGCCGGGCCCCAAGGGCCGCTGCCGCAGTCCCCCCGGGCCGGCACGGAGCATCCTCGGGGCTGACCGGAAAGCGGGGCCGGCGGCGTGCGGGGACCCGCACCGATCCTGCACCAAACCCCGCACCGACCGCTGCACTGACCCCCGCGCCGTCCCCCCGCAGCCCGGCGGGGCCCGGTTCTGCCCGAGGGGGCTCCCCGGTGCCCNCGGCGGCCGCCCCTGGGAGCGATGCCCTGCCCAGAAACGGGGACCAGATTGGGGGCGGGTGATGCGCCGATGGCACCGACCGAGGGCTGGAGTCCGGCCCGGGGACGGCCCTGCTCGGCCGGCCCTGCGGTGCCACCGGGGCACTGCCCGTGGGGTGCGGCGGGGCCGGGGCCTGGCCCCCGCCCCCCCCCC
>VXBX01001526.1:399253-413001 GCA_013400415.1 Scytalopus superciliaris
GCGGGGGGCCCGGGGCCCCCGCCGGTGCCACCCGCGTCCCCCGAGCTGGAGTGCCAGATCTGCTACAGCCGCTTCGACGTCCGCGCCCGCCGGCCCAAACTGCTCCACTGTGGCCATCGCGTCTGTGCCCGCTGCCTGCGCAGGATGGTGTCCCCGGGGGACGCAGCAGCCCCCCAGCTCCGCTGCCCCTTCTGCCGCCAGCACAGCCCGGTGCCCGGCGGGGACGTGCAGCAGCTGCAGGATGACGGCGAGGCTCTGGCACTGCTGACAGGCCGTGAACGGGCCAAGAAGTGGGGTCCCCACAGATCCCCCGAGGTCCTCCTTTGCCCTGGCGTGCTGGAGCCCACGTCCAGCCCCGACTGCCTGGTTGTCACCATCCTGGAGGTGCCAGAGGACGTGGCCCCGCCGGAGAGCCTGGGCAGGCTGGAGGTGGTGCGGCTGTACCGCCCCACCAGCCTGGGCTCACTGCCCTGCCACGGCCCAGGGCAGAAGTGCCGCTCCTGGGGGTGGCGAGCCATCCCCCGCTTCATCCTGGGTGTCCTCTGCCTCCTTTACTTCAGCTCCCTGCCCTTTGGCATCTACCTCCTGCTCATCGAGCACCACAGCCTGGGCATCATCTTGGTGAGCCTGGTGCCCTCCACCCTCCTCCTCTGCATTGTCTACAGTCTCTGCCAATGCCTGTGCCTGGAGGTCTTCAGGTTCCCCCACTCCTGACCCTGCACAACCAACTCCTGTGCCTGTGCCAGGGAGGATTTGGGTTCCTTGGAGTGTTGTCCCTTGGGGTACAGGTGTTCCCTGACCCACAGCATGCTCTGCCTGGACCATGGGGAGAAGCTCAGTGCCTGGTGCCTTCCCATGCAGAACAGCACTGGAATTTCCACATGGGAGCCCACACCAGAGCAGCTGCAGGAGCTCCTTGCAGGCTACAAGCAGTTGGGCTGGACCCTCAGCTCCTCATCCTCCTCCTCCACAGCAGACAAAGGGCAGGAGCAGGGCTGAGAGCAGAGCAGCAGCGGGGGGACTAATCCCAGCTGAGGAAGGGCCAGTGCTGGGCTGGACTGGCCCCAGCACGGCTCTGTGTCCATAGTGTAAATAGTTCTGTCCGTGGTGCTCAAGCTCCTGGCGGGGCTGCTCCCACTGCATCTGTGTTTTTTTCCCATGTGTGAGTCCCGTGTTTGCTGACACTGTGCCCTGGAGAGGGGAGAAGTTTCTTTGGTGTGTAAAGATGTCTTTGCAGCTGTTTTGTAGTCGTTGTGGTTTTTATGCGGAGCCTCCGGGCTTTATTTAACCTCCTTGGGTTTTGTTTCATAAGGACTAATTCAACACTGCTAACCATTTTATTACTTTTATCAAGAAGAGCAAAGTCTATTTTTGATCTGTGCCTTCGACCTGCCCTGCTCCCTAAAGCCTGCTTGCAGCACCGCTGGCAATGAAGTTCCCCACATCCTTTTTGGCACACCCACATCCCCACCAGCATCCCCACTGCCACCCCACGTCCCTGCCAGCACTCCCACCAGCATCCCCACTGCAGACAGGCACCACCAGGAGGCCCAAGACAGAGTCACGTTTATTAACACACTGTGTCCCTCCCTGCCCATGTCTCCCACTCTCCTTGGCCAGGCAGTCCCATGGCTGTCTGTCCTGTCATGCCCTTTGGGACAGGAACACAAGCCCTCCAGTCCTACGCCTGTTCCAGCACCACTGGCACTCCTGGTGGGCATCCATCCTTGCCAGGGGGAGATGCCAGCATTGCCTCCACGCTCCAGATCTTGGGTTTCTGGGGCTGCTTGCTCTGCTCAGGGCACAGCCCTACCTCAGGGCTGCCCCCACACCCATCCTGCAGGGGGCTGGAGCTGGGAATGGGTATGGCAGCTGGTGGGACCCCCTCGCCCTCGCTGTCCTCGCCGTCCGAGGAGCTGCGCACGGCCCAGCCCGCCTTGTTCTCCTTCTTGAGGCGCCGGCGGGCGTTGGCGAACCAGGTGGAGACCTGGGTGAGACTCATCCGGCTGACCACGGCCAGCATCACCTTCTCCCCCTTGCTGGGGTAGGGGTTCCTGGGGTGCCGTGCCAGCCAGGCCTTCAGTGCCCCCGTGCTCTCTCGCGCTGCTGCCGCCTTCGCCCGACCTGGCTGTGCCGGCAGCCCCAGCGGCACCTCGTAGGGTGGTGAGACCTGGAGGGGCAGAGGGGAGTCAGGGGGGGGGGGGATGGGGGGCATCACAGACAGAGGGAGGGAGGCTGAGGGATGTAGGGGCTTCTACACCCTTTTGTGTGGGGGAGGGAGCAGAATTGTGTCCTTCCTGTCCTCACCCTTTCCCATGCACACCCCAAAGAGCTGGGGTGCAGGAGGGTGTGTGTGGAGGGCAGGGGAATACTGGGGAGGCACAGAGGGCTCGGGACAGCAGGTCCCAAGCCCCCATCCCAACCACCCCACACAGCCCCATCCCCATCCTGGGAGGGTCCCACATCCCGGCCCCCTGGAAGTGCAGTGTGGTACTTACCAGGGGTGTCAGGAGGCTCACGGGGGGTGGCAGGAGGCTGTACCCAGCCAGCATGGGGCACGGGCAGGGGTAGGGGCAGGGCAGTAGGGCTTGGGGGGGTCCCCGCAGGGTCCCCCAAGGCCCCCCGCAGCTCCCCAGCTCGTGTCCTGGGCTCCTCTTGCCCCGAGGTGCTGCCATGCTGCAGGAGAGGAGCCGGGGAGCTGCTCCCGGGTGCTTTATAGCTGCTGGGGTCTGCAGTGACTGACAGCTGATTAGGGGGTATTAGCACCCATGAGAACAGCAGCAGCATCTGGGGCACCCAATACCCCTCCCCCGGCTACTGTTGGGCAGGGACTGGCAGGGACCGTCCTCCTGTCCTGCCTGACACCAGCCAGCACCTTGTCCCCTCCCAGCCCCCCAGCTCTGCACAGCCCCCATGGCTGGGGTGCAGTGGCACTCAGGGGCTGGGTCACGGGGCCCATGTGAACTCCACAGCCACCCCTGGCCACAGGGACACAGCACACCTGGGGCTTTGCTGCAGTGCCAGGAGCATAAGTGCTGTCCATGACCCCAGCCCTGACCTGGTCCTGGGCTCAGCAGAGCCCCTCATGCTGGAGAGGACTGGGTTGGAGGGCTAAGGACTGGTGAACTCATGCCTGGTGGGGGAACAATACCCCGCACTGCCCAGCTCTGCTCCTCCTCTGTCTTGGCTGGATCCTCACCCAGGCCCCAGCACTGGATTCCCAGCAGCAGAGTGGTGAAGAGGAAGGGTCCCACAGCCCCAGGGACAGCAGGGGATGCCTGCAGGCCCTGGGGGGGTTCTATGGCTGCTGCAGGGTGGGCAGAGCAGTGTTGGGCAGCTGTGCGAGGGGCCCTGAGAGCCCACGACCCCTGAGCTGCTGGCTCCTGCCGCCGTGCCTCCCTGCTAAGACTGGGATTATCCCACAGGTTGTATCCGTCATTAAATACCGACTAATAACGCTCTCAGGATATTAAATATGTAACAAACCCGCTTAGCGCTGGCCAGGATGGGAAGGTGAAGGTCACCGGTGCTAATGAGCATGGCTGCATCCCTGGCTCCCCACAGGCCCCGGTGACAGCAGAAAATCCCAGGGCCGAGGTGCCAGCACTGAAGGGTCCCAAGCCCCGGCAGTGCCCCACGGCCAGAGCCCCAGCAGCACCTGGAGCTCCCAACATGCAGCAGCAGAAGCTCTGGTCCCATCCATCCCACTTGTGCCTGGTCTTGTGCTTGCCCCAGGTATGGAAGCTACAGGGCAGCTGGAACACCAGTGCTGCTGGCTGGGACCTGCCCTGGCCACGGCCCTGCAGTGGCCCCATAACCTTGTCCCCACAAGACTCCTCCAGCCCTAATCAGTGCCACAGATCTACTTGATTAGATAATGGGGCTGTAATCTAGGAAAGCGCCTGTGGATTGCTCTGGCGCACCCTGACCCTGCACGGCACAGCTGGAGGGGGAGGGCCACGGCCACCCGACAGCACGGCGGGCACAGCTGGACCCCGACAGGCAGGCACAGCCACGCACCAGCACCACTGGCTATGGGCAGGGCTGGGCGACGGCAGAGGAATGGAGCCACAGCCAGGATGGAGCCATGGCCAGGACTGCTCAGCCCAGGGAGCTGTGAGGCCACACACACCTCACTGCCCAGGCCATCCCCCTCCCCGACACGCGCAGGACAGGGAGAGCCCATCAGAGCCCTCTGGGATGGCACTGCCCCTGCCCCTGAGCTGTGGGGCGTGGGCCTCACCGAGGCTCTCACCGAGGCTGGGTGGTTCCCAGCCTTTTTCCCCCTCCGTGGATAATCAGTTTAATGCAGGAGCAGAGAACTAAAACTCCGCGATTAGCTGTTATAATCGCATGTAAATACGGCCAGACAAGCCGCTCAGGAGGGCGGTGTGGGGCTCGGGACAGAGTTACACGGGATTTAGGCTGTTTACCACTCGATTAATTTCATGACTCCAGCCCCAAGCCCACCGCTGTCCCAGCTGCCCGGCTCACTTCCCGGGAGTCAAGGTCACTCAGGCAGGAGGCAGCTGATCCCAGCGTGTCTGCCAGCACTGCTGCAGAGCTGGGCTCTGGGACCCCCATGCCCCTGCCCCACGGGCCGTGCTGAGGAGGCTGGGCTGTCCCGTCCCTACTGGCTGGAGCTTGGACCCCCAGGCAGGCACACTCGCAGGTCTCCATCCCTTTTTATTCATAAGCATGGTCAAAGCTTGAGAACGTCACAGCCGAACCCCTCCCACAACCACTGATGGACCAACGCCAGAGTCCATCCCTCTTCAGAAGAAAAATAGAGCATCTTCCACGTTTGACTCCTCAGGTTTCTCCAGTCCAGAGCCCTGCTGCTGCCTGCCCGCAGGCCGGAGACACCATGGGAGGGCTGGCTGCTGGCACACCAGGACCACAGGCCCTGTGGCTGCGGGGAGGACGTGGCTGTGGCTGCCCACACCTCGTCTCTCCCACTGCACAGCTGTGCCCAGCCCCACGGCTCCGCCAGGACCCTCGTGTGCTGGGCAGACACTGATCCGTGGCTGCACAGATAGTCCAGGAAAAGGGATTCCAGACCATCAAGTGCAACAAGCAAAGAGATCATCCACACAAGGGCTGCCCCTGCGGCTGCTGAGCAGTCTCTGAGGGGACGCACAGGATCCCACTGGCACGGGGCCGAGCGGCAGCGTGTCCATGTTGGTGTCTGTGCCGCTGGGGCTGGGGCGTGTCCCTCGCAGCCCTGATGCAATAAGGCAACTGCTGGCTGGGTGGCTGCTGCCGCTGTGGCCGCCTGCCCAGCGCCCTGTCCAGCCCTGGCCCGGTGCTACTCCGCCAGCGTGATGACGTCGTAGTGGATGCCGGGCTGGAGCTGATGGATCTGCTCGGCTCCTGCCTCAGTGCTGAAGACACCCTGGGCCTGGGCCATCGCTGCATCTGCCACTGCTGCAGGGCAGGGGGTCAGTGCCACCTAAGCAGGCCCCCCCCCCCTCCATGTTTCCCATCTCCTCCCAGGAAAGGGGCACAAGGCCACCTTGCTCCTGTGCGGCAGGGAGCTCAGCTCTGTTAACTCTGTTCCAGAACTGGGAACAGCAAAGATCTGCCCTCAGACACCACAGCTGGCAGCAAAGCAGCACTCCAGCCTCGCCTTCCCAGCCCTCCCACCCGGGGCTGCTGCACAGCTCCCTGCCAGTCCCAGCCACCAGTACTGGCCCCCCAAGCCCTGGGAGATCTGGGTCCTGCTCCTACCTGAGACAGCTGAGTGTGCCGCTGCTTCCAGCTGTGCCTGGGTGACGAGCTGCTGCTCAGGTGACACAGGCATGTACTGGATCTGCAGAGGGGCAAACAGGGGAGCCCTGAGGGGAGGGCTCCTCCTGGAGCCTCACTGCGTCTACACACCAGCCCAGGAGCACCCTGTTTCACATCGCCCCCTCCAGGCAGGCTCAGGGACCACCTCAGAGCAGCCCCTCCAGCTCCTGCCTGGCCCTGTACCTGTGACTCCGGGAGGAACTGGCTGCCCTGCTCATACTGGATGTGGGTGATCTGACCGTCCTGTACCTGGGGACAAGCAGTGAGGCTGTGTTAGGGACTGCTAGCAGCCAGGACTCCAGCAAAGCTGCAACCTGAGCTAAGCTGGAGGGGGCCCAAAGGGGCTCAGCCTCACCCATGGCAGCCCATGAGCCCCACCATGTGAAGGGAGTGGACAGCCTGAAGCTCACCTGGATGTGATGTCCCTCTGGGACAACAACATACTCCTGGGGAAGCAAGTGTGGGACGCCTTCCTGGGCAATGATATACTGAACCTGTAAACATAGGAATTCAGACCCAGAAAAGACCACCACTACCCACCCCCCGCCACCAAAAGGCTAGAGCTGTCTGTCTCCTGTGCCTGTTTTCACCACCCCACTGCCTCCAGCAATCCCAGACCCACTGGGCAATCCCCTCACCTGGTTGTCAGCAGTCACTAAGTGCTGTACTGTCTGTCCATCAGCAGTTGTGATCTCCTGGATGTAGGCTGCCTCCTCCTGCAAGGCCAGTAAGTGCCCTGTGTGCTCAGGGGGGCTGGGCCACAGCCCTGGGAGAGGGAAGTTGAGGCTGAGGGGCCCCACTCACCTGGCTGGTGACACTCTGCTCCTGTGTGACAAGGATGTGCTCCTGTCCCAGAGCCTGCTGCAGCTGCTCAGGAGCCAGCATGGCCTGGCCAGCCTGTAGAGCCGCTGCAATGCAGAGAGAGCTGGTGGGGACATCAGTGGGGACACTGCTGGGGCTGCCAAATGAGCCCCACTCCCCCAGAGGTCACTGCCAGGCGCTCACCCCAGCAAGGAGCATGGGGCAGTCTCTTGGCTCTGCTCACACAAGGTCAGAGCTAAACCAAACTCTCTCAGCATGATCTGCTGTGGGCAGAACACACCCTTCACATGAGACCCTGAACTCTGCTTCCAGAGTGAGCTGCTCCTGCACGCACTGATCTACCAGGACCTGCTTGGAGGGAATACAGGACTCCTTGTTCTGCACAGCTCCTCATGCCCAGCCCCCTAGTCTCTGTCCCCACCAGCAACCCCAACTGCAGCAGGACACCTGCAGATCAACCCTGGTCACAGGGACATGTCTTACTGTGCAGGGTGGCCAGGGTGTCCTCATCACTGTTCAGGATGATGGTCTGCTGGGCAGGAGCAGGCCCTGGCCTCTTCCCCTCTGAGCTGTGCAAACGCTGCATGTGGAACTTGAGGTGCCCATTACGGTTGAACCTACAGGAGGAGCAAAGTGGAGTTTGCCACAGGACCTTCTGCTCTCTGCAGAGACCCAGGCCACTGGCACCACAAGCATATCCTACAGCACAGCCCACCCCAGCTCCCAGCATGTTCCCATCAGTGCCCTGGTACTGAACCATGCAGGGTTTCCTTGGAGATGAAGCTGGGTTCACCTGTAGCAGGAATCATTCCCAAGGGCAGAGTCCCCTCTAATAGGGGCTGCTGCTGCAGAAGGGCTGGGGCAGCGAGCTCTGCCAAGATCCTGTCTCAAGCCTTGCAGAGCTCTGTGGGATCCCCTGAAGCAGGAACAGGCCTGCTGCATCACTCACCTCTGCCCGCAGACCTGGCATGCAAAGGGCTTCTCATTGGTGTGGGTCAGCATGTGCCTGCGCAGGTCCTTCTTGTTCTTGGAGGCAAAGCTGCAGTGGGGGCACTTGTGTGGCCGGAGACTGGCATGCTGAACCATGTGGCTCTGGGGCAGGAAGACAAGAGGCAGGTCAGAAACCCCGTTTCTCCAAACCCCTTGTTCCCAGGGTTGCTCTGTGCCAGGGAACCTACCCGGACCTCCGGCCAGAGCGTGGCAGTGAAGGTACAGTCGGGACACTTGAAGGTGCTGGGCCCAATGTGGGCTCTCTTGTGACTCTCCATCTCTGCTCTCCCTGTGAACATGGCTGTGCAAATTTTGCATGAAAACTTTTTGGCTGTGGAAATCTTGCACGAGAGCTTCTTGGCTGTGGAAACTTTGCATGAGAGCTTCTTGGCCATGCCTTGGAGAGCAGGCCACTTGACCTTTGGGGATGAGACTTCCTGCCCCTCGGAGGCTGGGGATAAAGATGAGTCCTTCTGGAGCTGCCTGGTGACACACTGCACCAGGGGCCACTTGACGCCGGCGGGCTGTGCCTCCTGGCCCTCCACAGGCGAGGGAAAGGCAGCATCCCCGTTGAGGGGCTGTGAGAGAAACACCAGTCACACCTGCTCACACTGCTGCCCAGGACGGGGAGAAGGCTCAGCTCCTTACCTCCATGGCCTGGAACTGGCTCCTCGGCACGCTGGATGACATGATGTAATGATTGCTATGGTCCTTCAGAGCCTCCTCTGTCATCACAGCTCCGCTCACCACAACTGCATGGGAGGTCTCCACAGAGCTCTCCTCCTCACTGCTAGAGAGGACAGGGTCAGGGAAGATCTGCCTCCTCCCCCTCAACACTCAAAGCCTCCTCTCTGGAGAGCAGAAGAAACTCTGCCTCTCTGCTCCTCCCCTACAGCTGACCTGTACAGTGTGCCAGGGGCCTGAATCTCCTCGCTGATGGGTGCAATGATGCTGTACTCCGCTGTCCCGCCAAAGGGGATGGTGATCTGCTGCAGCTCTGAGCCACCCAGGCTTGCCTCCCCATAAGCCTCCTGCACCAATGTCTGCCCGGGCTCTGCCATGTGCAGCATCACCAACTTCTGCTGCTGCTGCTGCTCCTTAGAGTCCCCCTTTGCTCCCTCCTCTTGTGCTGGCAACTCACAGGGGCCTGGTGTCTCTCCTGGGTCACCTGGCTTCACCACTGCCACCTGTATGAGACAGCAGCTCAGCTGAGAGGTACGAGGCTCTGCAAGACACGCCTGCAGTGGAACAGAGTTGGGAAGTCTCCCCCAGCCCATCCCCCTGCCCTGCTCACCTGCAGTGAGCCTGTGGCCAGATCTCTCTGAGCACTCATGTTCAGCAGGAGATCCAGGGCTGTCTGTGTGGCCAACTCTGCCGATCCAGCCACATCTGGGGGGTTGGAGGGGGAAGGTCAGGCAGGCGCTTGCCCACCTCCCCCACATCCCACCCTCTTCCTGAGAGCTCACTCACCTTGTTCATAGATGATGGTGGCCCCTTCCAGGGAACCCTGTGAGAGGACAGGGGGCTCTGCTCCTGTGACAGCCTGGATGGCATGGGAGGTGACGGGGCCAAGAGGCGCCTGCATGAGAGGGAGAGCCGACAGCATGGCAGGCAGCGAGCACTGGGAGGAGCTGGGGCTGGGCATGGCACTCACCGGCGGGCTGGCCTCTGGCTCAGCTGGTGCCTGCACCTGGCTGTGCTGCTGCTTCAGCTCCTCGATCTGCTGCAGGGTGAAGAAGGGGCGGCGGCGGCAGGGCGGCTCCTCGGGGTGCCTCTGTGCCCACTCCTCGAAGGAGTCGGCGTGGCGGCACTGCACGTGCAGGCGCAGGTTCTTCTTGTGCTTGGTGGTGAAGTGACAGAACTCACAAGCAAACGGCTTCCCTCCTGCAGGGCCCAGGAGGGGGAGTCAGGCAGAGGGTCCCCGAGGGATGGCAGGGAGAGCAGGCAGGCTCTGACCTTCTCCAGGAGAAGGGGATTGCAGGACATGGGGCTCCTCTCACCTGTGTGCTTGACTGCCATGTGCGAGACCAGAAAGTCCTCCCGGAAGGTGGAATACTTGCAGACGTTGCACTTGTAGGGCTTGTCGTTCATGTGTGACAGCTGGTGGTTCAGCAGGACCTTCTTGTCCTCGCACACATAGTCGCAGAACTCACACTTGAACCTGCCAGGACAAAGCCACCCGTCACAGGGGCTGAAGGGGAGCAGGACACGGGCTCTGCCCAGGCACACTGAGGGCTGCACCAGGCTCATACCTGCGGTTGGCAATGGCCTGGATGTGTGTCAGCAGGTGCATCTTGAAGGTGTAGCGCTTCTTAAAGGACTTCCCACACTGCAGTGAAACAAAGCGAAGCAGTGTTCACCACCTGCCCAGCCCCACCTGCCCCCAGCCCCTCCCCAGGCTGTGTCCCCCTCACCTTGTCGCACATGTGAGGTTTCTCTGTGCTGTGTGTCTTCATGTGCTGTGTAAGCCTCTTCTGCATGGGGTAGACACGGTTGCAGACGGGGCACGGGAAGGAGTTCAGCTTTGGTGGCTGGATGGAGAGCATGAAGATGAGCTCACCTGGACGGGCTCACCAGTTTCCTTACCCTCTCCCCACTGCAGGACCTAGGCTGCCTTTCCTCAAGAGATCCAGAAACAATGCCCTCAACGAGGCACCAAGAATTTGTGGAAGACCCAGATGTGCCTCTTCCCATGTAACAGTGCTGAGAGACAAACCGACAGAGTACTCAAACTCACCGGATCAGCTCTCTTCTTCCTGAAAAAGAAAGAAGAAAAGCCCCTTGTGTGAGCCACACCCCAAGTCTGAGCTTCCTTGTACCCAGACACCAAAACACCCTGATTTGGAAAGGGCTAGAGGTCAGGGGAAGGAGCAGCCATGGCTGCTCTCCCGGGGTAGGAGGAACAGTGCCCAAAGCCATTCAGTCCCCAGGACTGTGCTTCCCTCACCTGTCCCGGCTGTGCACTGTGGAGTGCCGGATGACATCCTTCTTGTACACGCTGGTGTAATTGCACTCCTCACACTTGTAGGGCTTGCTGCCCACGTGGTTGAACATGTGCTCCTGTGAGAAGCAGAGCAGCAGGGCTGTGAGACCCGGCGCTGCCAGGCACCCCCTTGTGAGTTCGGGGCAGGGCAGACAGGGCTCACCTTGAGGGAGGACCAGCGCCGGGAGCGGTAGCTGCACTGAAGACACTTGAAGAGCTGCGGGTCGTTGGCCTCGTGCGAGTTGACGTGGAAGCGCAGATCGTCGTGCGTGAGGAACCGCGAGCCGCAGATCCGGCACAGGTACGGCCGCATCAGGGGCTTGGGGGACTTGTAGTAGTACCTGCAGAAACAGCAGCAGGACTCAGAGCTGCGGTGGCCAACGGGCTGGACCGGCCCTGGGCAGAGGCCAGAGGGCCCAGCACACCCCCCTCACCTGCGCCCCATGTACTTGCGGTATTTCTTGCCCAGGAAGCGGCGGGAGGGCCGCCCGCGCCGCCGGGGGATCACGTCAGCGTCCTCAGCACCCGTGTTGGAGGAAGGGTCCTTGTTCTCCGAGTCAGACTGGCTGATGGTTGGTTCTGCCAGGCTCTCGCCCGTCCCGTTCTCCAGGCCAGAGGAACTGGCTGCTTCCGAGTTCTGCAGCTCAAGGCTCGGTGTGCTTTGGGATGTCACCAGGGGCTCCACCTCCCCTCCTGCTCCACAGAGCACAGCACGGCTCTGTCATACCCTCCCTGTGGGCTCCAGGAGCTTGTGTACCACTCCCTGCTCCGGCCCCACACAGGGCTGCTGCCTCCCTCCTCCCTCACCTTCTGGCACGTCCTGAGGCATGCCCTCCAGACGAGGGAGCTTGCGGGGTCTCCCCGGGCGCCGCCGCGGCCTCTCCTCGCTGGACGTGGGGACAGTGCGGCCGTACTTGGGCTGTCGGCCCCGGGGCTCATCCTCAGCTGGGTTGTAGTCACTGTCCTCTGCAGGCAAGTGCCCCAAAACGTGAGACTGAGAAGAGACTAAGCTACGTAAGATATGGGGAGAGCAAGTCCTACCTTCAGGGTCATCAATAGCACCAGCATCCATGATATCATCGTCTTCTTCTTCTGGGGCTTCTTCCTCCTCCGTCTTTGGAGCAGCTCCCCCCTTTCGTGATCGTCCTTTCTTCAAAGCCAGAGCTGAACCCACTGCCGCAGAGAACGAGGTAAAAGCTCTTTACCAGACTGTGTGCCATAACAGGCCCTTATGCTCCAACTCCTCCCTTGTTTCTTCCCCAGAGAGAGCAGAGTCTGCCTGCAGTGAGGTGAATTTCCCTCAACCCTTGGCACACACCTGGCTGGAAGTGACGCTCTTTCATGTGGTTAATCAGCGTTTTCTTGGACACACTCTTGTACTGACACATCTTGCACTTGAACTGCTGTACCACCACAACCTCCATCATCTCTTCCAGGGTCTCCATGTCTGGCTGGTCCAGCTCCTCCCCACCATCTGCTTCTTGAGCCTGGTCTGGCTGTGCAGGCAGGTCCAGCACTTCCAACTGCTTGGAAGGGTCTGAAGGGCCAGGTTGGTCAAGGCACGTGGAGGTAGGTCCATCAGCAACAGCTTCTATCACCAAACTAT
Organism: Scytalopus superciliaris; assembly: GCA_013400415.1. NCBI lineage: Eukaryota > Metazoa > Chordata > Aves > Passeriformes > Rhinocryptidae > Scytalopus > Scytalopus superciliaris. The sequence continues at coordinate 411,445 of VXBX01001526.1, forward strand.
TGGCCAGAGCAGACGTGGCCATCTGGGACACCATGGGAGCACCTGAAACACCAAAACCCACTCAGACAAGGGGCACCTGCACTCCAAAGGCTGCACCCACACTGGAGGCACAGGGCTGAACACAAGCTCGGGAACAGACTCCCAAGAGGACTGTGGTACAGGTGCTGTGGCTGATCCAGCTGGAACACCCCCTCCAGGCCCTGCTCCAGTGGCACAGACTCAGAGGCAGAGCCAGCCCCCCCAAGACAGCCCAGGGTGCTCCCTCACCATCATCAGGGCCTTGCAGGATGAGGTACTGGGTGGTCTCTGCCCCTCCATCCTCTGCGCTGGTCACGGCGATGCAGCCTGGCAGGGAGAGCAGAGCAGAGTGGTGACTGCCAGACTCGGGGGCTGCAGGGCACTGGGGCTCACTGGGGCTCTCCCAGCTCAGACACAAGTGGAAAGGTGTGAGAAGGGTCTGGCTCTGGGCTGAAGGAGCAGCTGGACAGAGGGAAGGCTGTCCAGCAGCACAAGCTCCTTGTCAAACCCTCCAGCTACTACAGCAGGCAAGAAGAGAAAACCCTGCTGATCTCTTGGACTGGATGACCTTAGATATTTTTTTCCAACCTTAGTAATTCCACATCCATATTTCCTCCCACCTCCCAAGTTCTGGCACAACAGCAGCTCCCTCCCAGCCCCCTGAGCCATCTCCACGTGGGAGCACACACTCACTCTGGATGATGTCAGGCCCAATTGTGGACTCAATGATTTTGTCAATGGCAGAGCCCAGGTCCGAGGAAGTGGATGCAGTGGAGTCTGACACGACTGTGGCTCCATCGGTGACAACACTGGAGTGAACCAGGACTTGTGGGGACTCTGACACCATGATGGACTGGCTCACAGTGGAGACACTGGAGACCAAGGTGGATTGGGCGATGGAGGATGAGTCTGGCAGGTAAACCCGGGGAATGGCATCTGTGCTGGAGCTGCTCTCCGAGACCTCTTCCTGGCAGAAGAAACGAAAGAGTCTGCTCAGCTGAGACACTTTTGCCAGACCAAGCCCTTGGGGCAGCCAACGTGTCTAAACGACCCGGCGTATCACTGCAAAACGAAAGGCACCGGAGCAAACCCTTTGGTCCTGATAAGGACCTGGACTCCAGAGCTGCTCTTGCTGCCAAGGCTTGCTCTGCTCCTCACACGGGCAGACACCAGGCCAGAGCTCAGTCTGGCAGAAGCACGCAGAGAAACCCCCGGGAGGCAGAACCACGCCCGCCCCGGAGCCTACCGAGGAGCCGCCGCTGCTGTCGGAGCTCTGCCCCACGCCGGAGTCATCGCTGCGGCAGAGGCGCCCGGGCCCGGGGGCGGCGGCGTCGCTGCTGCCCGCCGACACGGCCTCCGAGCTCCCGACGCCCAGCCCGCTCTCGGTGGGCTCCTCCCGCGCCGCCTGCGGGGCCGCGTCGCTGCTGCTCTCCACCGCATTCTCCTCCATGCCCGCCCTGCCGGGGCCCGCTACGGCCGACCTGCGGGGGACCCGCCGCCGTCAGGGGCTCGGCCCATCGCCGCGGGGCCCGGCCCGCG
>VXBX01001527.1:0-17468 GCA_013400415.1 Scytalopus superciliaris
TGTCCCATGCTCTGCCAGTGAGGGGCAAGCATGGCCAAGAGAGCCCACCTGAAATGGCCAGAGGCATATTCTGTGTCACAGAACCTCCTGCCCAGTGGGCAAACGGGGCTGGCTGGGAGCCACTGGTTGCTGCTGGGAGATGGGGCTGGGCATGGACCAGAGGGGTGGTGAGCGACTGATGGGCATCACTGGTTTCTCTTGGGTTTTATTCCTCTCTCTTTGTTATCTCCATTATTATTATTTTTATGTTCTTTTACTTTTATTTCAGTTCCTAAACTGGCCTTATGTCAACCCACAGGTTTTAGCTTTTCCCACTTCTCCTCCTCATCCCACTTGGAGCAGTGAGTGGTTGCTTGGGACTGAATTCTGGGCTGGGGTTAAAGTGCAACAGTCTTTCTTGGTGGCCAGCCTGAGTCAGAAGGGGTTGAGATAACAACTGATCTGACCAAAGTCATTACAAGTGTTCATTATGTTAGTTTAGTAGTTGCTGGTCACAATGTTGATTTATTTGCTCTTAGAGTTATGCTTGTTCTCAGACTTGTATCATGGAACACACGTTGGTCTGAGCACCACCAATGGTTCTTTTTAGAATCATAGAATGGTTTGAATTGGGAGAGACCTTAAAGATCATGTTATTCCAACCCCTTCCCATGGGCAGGGACACCTCCCACCAGCCCAGGTTGCTCCAAGCCCCATCCAACCTGGCCTGGGACACTCCCAGGGATGGGGCAGCCACAGCTTCTCTGCCCAACCTGTGCCAGGGCCTGCCCACCCTCACAGCCAGGAATTTTTTCCCAGTATCCCATCTTACCCTGCCCTCTGTCAGTTTAAAACCATTGTCCCCTGTCCTGAAACTTACCTGTCAGTATAAAAAGTCCCTCTCCCTCCTTTTTATAAGTTCCCCATAGGTACTGGAAGGGTGTAATGAGGTCTTCCCCATAGACTTCCCTTCTCCAGGCTGAACAGCCCCAGGTCTCTCCACAGGAGAGACACTCCAGCTAAAAGCTTGTGACAGCCCGAGCAGCAGCTGCAGCTCGAGAGCTCCCTGTAGGAAAGGGACACCAAGTGGTTGAGACAAACACTGCTCAACAACAGGTCAAACATCGTATGCCTTTACTATTTTATGGATTGTGAATTGTTAAATTATTCAGATGAGAATATGTAGTGCATCAAGCAGTGTTTTTTGCTAATAGCCAACATTTTATAGCCTTGCTTTGTGTTAAAGTATCGAAAGACCTGTCAGACCGATCTCGGGAGGGCTATCTGCTGGAGAAAGAGTAGAAATTGTATCTTTTCATGATAGTGTCTGCTAACATATTATGGCTTAAACTATGTAGCTCAAGGGCAAGGCTTGCAGACACAGTTAATAGTAGGTGGGATAGAACATACAAACTCTCCCTCCAGTCTTGTCCTACCTGTGCTCTTAGACTGCTGTGGCTACAACAAATACCTGCACTGGAAATTTACCTGGGTGTTGTGAAGGGGTCCTCTAATAACTTAGTGAAAATGACAGCAAAATATCTTTGCAGAGTAAAAGAATCATTTCATCAGAATATGTTTTAAACTGCACTGGTTTTGGTGTTCGAGTTGAATTTATGTAAAATTCAAGTTAATTTGGCAGAAGGAAACTTTTAATACAGAGCTGACTGAAAGAAATCTTTATAAAACTTGTTTGTTGGGACTTTGACATTTTAGTTTAAGAAGTTTTCAAACTTAAAAATTGTCAGGCACTGCATGTTGTCATTCCCTTAAATTTAAATGATTTCTCTCCAGATCTGATTTACGTATTTTTTTTGTCAATTTTTTTAGGGAATTTCATAGTGGTTTTATTTCTCAATTCAGTATGAGTGGGAGAAGCACTTACACTGCTTTACAGTGACAGCTTCTGTAGCTATTTGTTCTCTTCCTTCTATACTTGATGTTAGAAAGATAAATGCTTTCAGTATTTTTCTGAAAAGGTTGCAGTCTTGACCCCATGGAAGAGTCAATGAATATCAGAGTAATGTGAACTTACACAAGTAATTAAAGTACTGTAAAGGAAAATGCATTGCAGGCTTTGCTCTCAGTGTTCTTTTTTCCTTCCCAGCTGCCCAGCTGAGCGCCTGGAAGTGCTGGCCTGCCTGAAGCAGCTGCAACAGCAGCACATGGACGTGATGAAGGTACCCCCATGGCATGGTGGGAGGACACCACGGTCTTTCCTCCCTCCCCTTGGCTGGGTGCTGCTAGCTGGTGCCTTTGCTTTGCACAGCACCAAACTCCAAGCCCTTGGTAGGGGTGGTGTGTGAAAAACCACATTAACCAGCAGAACTGTTGAAGTCACCAGGTGGGAGTTTTCATGTGGGCACCTGGAGGTTGTGAGGGATTGAATGAGCAGAGGAGCTGTTTGACATGTGTTGGGAAGCTCCCCTTTCACATCCCTCTGTGTAGAGCCTCCCCTTGGTTATTTTATTAGTTTTGCCCCAGGCCTGGGTTAACAGACTTCTCCTCCCTTCCACTGTTTGCTGTGTCCGACTGTTTCTCCCAGTGGTGTGTGTTGGTTTAACTGGGGCCAAGGCTGCACACATTGCACAGTAATCTGCACATCTGCCAGAGCCCTCCCAGCTCCATGACCAAGGGCACAGAGCACAGGAAAACCTCATTTGCTGCAGTATTTTACCAAGATGGGTGTGTGATGGAATGGTTTTACCTGCTGGTTGAAGACAAGGATTAAATGTGTTTATCTTCACTACTAAGTTACTGTAGTTATTGAGATGGCTCATAAAATGTGTGCTTATCAGGGAGTACTTCTTTCATATTTCAGTTATCTTGCATTTTGTTTTATGAAAAAGGTAACATCGTAATTTCCACTCAGCAAAATTTCACTTGATTTTAATAATCATGAACAATGTCAAGCCAAACACTTTTTCCTGGATATCTCAGACATGGATTGGTTTAGTTGGAATAGCAGATTGATAAAGACAGCAGTTTTCACAAGTGTTTAGTTTTGGAATTGCACAAGTGCAGATAACATTTTTAGGGATTTTGACTTAATTCCCTTGGTATGTGAATAGTAGCTTTATCTTTTTTCATGTCAAGCTCGAGTAGTTGTCCAAGATAAATGTGTTGTGCAGAAAAGCTGAGGATGCCCCGTGCCTTGAAATGTTCAAGGCCAGGTTGAATGGGGCTTGGAGAAACTTCGTCTAGTGGAAGGTGTTCCTGCCCTTAACAGGGAGTTGGAACAAGTTGATCTTTAAGAATCCCTTTCAACCCCAAGCATTCTGTGACTCTGTGATACATCTTGGTATAGGGTTGGCAGGATATGGCTGTTTTACAGAAGATGAACAATCTCTCCCACCAAATACCTGACCGTTCTGGATATCCTTTACCTTGGTGCCTGTTTCTTTTCAAAGTCAAGTTTTAAAAGTTAATTACACTATTGTTCTTTCCTTTTGTAGGTTTTTAACGATCCTATTCATGGGCACATCGAAATACATCCCCTGCTTGTTAAGATCATTGACACCCCTCAGTTCCAGCGCCTCCGGTACATCAAGCAGCTGGGTGGCACTTACTTTGTGTTTCCAGGAGCCTCTCACAACCGATTCGAACACTCCATCGGGTAAGGGGGTGGTTTTGCCCCACACATCTCTTGCATTTGGATTTCTCTGAGTTTGGTTCCACTGCTGTGGAGTGCCAGCCAAGGGATGTTACTGTCTGAGTATTGGTGAGCACTGCTGTGGTGGTGTGTTTGGTCTCATAAATGTTCCTGGATATCCTATGTGATTATGGGCTGTTCCTTGAGCTTCCTTTAATAAAGACAGATAAAGAAACCTACAAGAGGGATCAGTGTTAGGTTTCCTCTCCATCCTTTTTTATTCTAAGAATAATGTTAATTAATAACTATGACTGCTTTATGTTACCCCAGTCACAATTTAAAAAAAAAAAAAAAAAAGAAGTTTCAAAGCATAAACCTAGTAAGGTTACTGAGGCTGCTCTAAATCACTTGCCAGACAGTTGTAATCCCCTTACATTGTCCAGCACAGCTAAAATACATGTGGTCTGTAACATTTGCCTTTGTAGTTAGGTGTGCTTTATGCAATCAATGGCAGGTTGTCAGGCTGATGGCCTGTAGTTGTTAAGCAGAAATAGATGATGGACACAAGGGTTTCTACAGTATTACTAGGTCATTCACACTCCACAGAGAAGCTGATTAATGACAAATTTAAGCTTGTTTTAAGGGTATATCCCACGGTGCAGAGAGATTAAGCTAAAGTTGCTTTTGTTAGTGCTGAAATATTGTAGATTAAATCTGGTTTACTTTTAACGAGATGCAAATGGCTGTCGCAAAAGAGTCAATTCAATGATACAGGCTGGATTGTTTGCATGTGGTAAACCTGAAAAGACAGAAATGTGGTTGAAAATACACAAAGTTTTCACAAGAGAAGTCTGAAAACTCCAGCAGCCTTTTCTTTTGAACAGTTTGATTGACCTATAAAGTTAAATTTAGGACAGTTGTTCTCAACTTGTATGTAATTTTGAAGGTTTCTATGGTGTTAAAATAGAAGTGAGCTTTGTGTACTTGTTGGTCTATTAAAAAAACACCAAACTAACATTTGTTCTGATAAAAAATACGACCTTAATAAAGAAAACCTTGTCTTGCTTTAAGCTGTTATGAAGAGGGACTGTTGAGGCAAGTAGAAAGTGAAATTTGTGTAGAGCTTGTAATCAGTCTGTGGGAGCATGTGCTTTGTTTGCCTCTGCTGGTTTTTTCTCCTGAGAACAGAGGGTCCCATTCAATTAAATTAAATGTCAAATCTAAAATGAATGAAAAGAAGAGAAATAATTGTCACGCTGTATTGTTAAAGCAGCAGTTTGAAAGAAGAATCAAATGCTTTGGTGACTGTTGTGGACCTTTGCAGTTGCCCTTACTGGAATTCAAGGATTCTTTGTAAGCTGAGGTGCTTCAAGATCCACACTGTCAGTGATGCACTGCTGTTCCCTTACACAGCAGCTCTGGGGTTGTGTGTATACTGTAGAATGCTGTTGTCTCCATGTTTTGGGCCTGGTCTCCCATGCTTTGTTGCTTTCAGATGTGTTATGGATGACTAAAACTCTGCTATAGGGAATAGTTTGGTTTTGTGCTTCTCCTGTAGATCAGGGTTTGGGCATTTGTTGTGTGCTGCCTCTCAGACAAGGGCTGTGATTTAATGGAGCAAAAGAGAATAGAGGAATGGCTCTTTCTCTGTTCAGCCTAAACCACTGCTATAGTCCTTGTTTTTTTTCCTCTTGCAACAGGGTTGGCTACCTAGCGGGATGTCTGGTGCGTGCACTGAAGGAGAGACAACCAGAACTGGATATAACCCAACGAGACATCCTCTGTGTAGAAATTGCTGGGCTTTGTCATGATTTGGGTAAGGAACACCTGAGATGGCCTGTTGCTCTTTGAAAGCCAACCATGAGGAAAAGCTGGCTGTGAGATCAGAACTGTGAGCTGTTTTGGGCTGCTCAGTGCATGGCCGTATTCCAAGACAGGTTTTATCTGTTCTGTTTGGTCTGGAGACAGTTCCATGTGGTGAATCTGTAGCCACTCTTAGCTAGTGTTTCATCTTGTTTCCAATTGGTGTTTTGAGTTCTGCCCTCAGTGCCTGAAGTGCCTACTTCCTACTGTCATTTACTGAGGTCTCTGAAAACCTTTCAGAATGTCAGTGAGTGGCCCTTTCAAAAATTGTTATGATTGTTTTATAAGTACTTATTTTCTTCAGAGCTGACACAGAGTAATTAATGTTCTCAGTGTGGCTGCAGTACTTGACTGTGGTGTAGGTGTGAAGTTCAGCAGTACTTAAGGTGTCTTAGGAAAGTGTACTTGCTATAACTGAATCCTCCTCGTAGGTGATGGATAAGGAATTGTCTTACTCAGAGTTGTGGTCAAGGGGTTTCTGTCCAAATGGAGCCCAGTGATGAGTGGTGCCCTCAGGAGTCAGTGGGACTGGTGCTGTTTGATGTCCCTGTTGGTGACACGGACAGTGGGATCGATGCACCCTCAGCAGGTTTGCTGATGACACGGAGCTGTGGGCCCAGTTGTTGCCTGAAATTCTGGGGATAAACAACATTACCTGGGTAAGGTAGAGAGGAGTTCTTTATTTCACAAGGTTTTAGGGGTACAAAGTATAGAAAACATACAGAGAGACACGTACCCTTCCCCCAACACTGTCCTCATGTTCTTCAAGCAGGACTTGAGGCTCTCCAGGGCTCAGTAAGGGGGGAGCCCCCCTTAGTGTGTGGGCGTGCTGGAGATGAGCAGGCAAGCACCAGACCAGCTGAGCTGCACTGCACTTTTTTAGCATAGGGATCTTACCAATTTTANAGAGAGATTAAGCTAAAGTTGCTTTTGTTAGTGCTGAAATATTGTAGATTAAATCTGGTTTACTTTTAACGAGATGCAAATGGCTGTCGCAAAAGAGTCAATTCAATGATACAGGCTGGATTGTTTGCATGTGGTAAACCTGAAAAGACAGAAATGTGGTTGAAAATACACAAAGTTTTCACAAGAGAAGTCTGAAAACTCCAGCAGCCTTTTCTTTTGAACAGTTTGATTGACCTATAAAGTTAAATTTAGGACAGTTGTTCTCAACTTGTATGTAATTTTGAAGGTTTCTATGGTGTTAAAATAGAAGTGAGCTTTGTGTACTTGTTGGTCTATTAAAAAAACACCAAACTAACATTTGTTCTGATAAAAAATACGACCTTAATAAAGAAAACCTTGTCTTGCTTTAAGCTGTTATGAAGAGGGACTGTTGAGGCAAGTAGAAAGTGAAATTTGTGTAGAGCTTGTAATCAGTCTGTGGGAGCATGTGCTTTGTTTGCCTCTGCTGGTTTTTTCTCCTGAGAACAGAGGGTCCCATTCAATTAAATTAAATGTCAAATCTAAAATGAATGAAAAGAAGAGAAATAATTGTCACGCTGTATTGTTAAAGCAGCAGTTTGAAAGAAGAATCAAATGCTTTGGTGACTGTTGTGGACCTTTGCAGTTGCCCTTACTGGAATTCAAGGATTCTTTGTAAGCTGAGGTGCTTCAAGATCCACACTGTCAGTGATGCACTGCTGTTCCCTTACACAGCAGCTCTGGGGTTGTGTGTATACTGTAGAATGCTGTTGTCTCCATGTTTTGGGCCTGGTCTCCCATGCTTTGTTGCTTTCAGATGTGTTATGGATGACTAAAACTCTGCTATAGGGAATAGTTTGGTTTTGTGCTTCTCCTGTAGATCAGGGTTTGGGCATTTGTTGTGTGCTGCCTCTCAGACAAGGGCTGTGATTTAATGGAGCAAAAGAGAATAGAGGAATGGCTCTTTCTCTGTTCAGCCTAAACCACTGCTATAGTCCTTGTTTTTTTTCCTCTTGCAACAGGGTTGGCTACCTAGCGGGATGTCTGGTGCGTGCACTGAAGGAGAGACAACCAGAACTGGATATAACCCAACGAGACATCCTCTGTGTAGAAATTGCTGGGCTTTGTCATGATTTGGGTAAGGAACACCTGAGATGGCCTGTTGCTCTTTGAAAGCCAACCATGAGGAAAAGCTGGCTGTGAGATCAGAACTGTGAGCTGTTTTGGGCTGCTCAGTGCATGGCCGTATTCCAAGACAGGTTTTATCTGTTCTGTTTGGTCTGGAGACAGTTCCATGTGGTGAATCTGTAGCCACTCTTAGCTAGTGTTTCATCTTGTTTCCAATTGGTGTTTTGAGTTCTGCCCTCAGTGCCTGAAGTGCCTACTTCCTACTGTCATTTACTGAGGTCTCTGAAAACCTTTCAGAATGTCAGTGAGTGGCCCTTTCAAAAATTGTTATGATTGTTTTATAAGTACTTATTTTCTTCAGAGCTGACACAGAGTAATTAATGTTCTCAGTGTGGCTGCAGTACTTGACTGTGGTGTAGGTGTGAAGTTCAGCAGTACTTAAGGTGTCTTAGGAAAGTGTACTTGCTATAACTGAATCCTCCTCGTAGGTGATGGATAAGGAATTGTCTTACTCAGAGTTGTGGTCAAGGGGTTTCTGTCCAAATGGAGCCCAGTGATGAGTGGTGCCCTCAGGAGTCAGTGGGACTGGTGCTGTTTGATGTCCCTGTTGGTGACACGGACAGTGGGATCGATGCACCCTCAGCAGGTTTGCTGATGACACGGAGCTGTGGGCCCAGTTGTTGCCTGAAATTCTGGGGATAAACAACATTACCTGGGTAAGGTAGAGAGGAGTTCTTTATTTCACAAGGTTTTAGGGGTACAAAGTATAGAAAACATACAGAGAGACACGTACCCTTCCCCCAACACTGTCCTCATGTTCTTCAAGCAGGACTTGAGGCTCTCCAGGGCTCAGTAAGGGGGGAGCCCCCCTTAGTGTGTGGGCGTGCTGGAGATGAGCAGGCAAGCACCAGACCAGCTGAGCTGCACTGCACTTTTTTAGCATAGGGATCTTACCAATTTTATAACACTACTTAATTATCCTATCTAAAGGTTACGTCCAATCTAATAATTGTCCATCCCCAGAAACTCCCCAGATCCGCCCCCAACATGCCTTCTCTGAAATAGAGTTGGAAGTCTCAGATCCCCTTATACATCTTCATCGTCTTCACATTATGTCTTCTTTTTGGAGCTTCTCCAAGGTTTATGGGCCTTCTATCTTGTTTTGACTAAAATGATATCTTATTATCCTAGTTTGGGTACATGAGCTTCAGGCAAGATGTTCTAGCTATTTATGTTCCCCATGACACAGAGATCCAGGAATGTGTCACAGAGGTTAGAAGCTGTTAGCTACTACTTCAGAATGTAAGAAACTATATAGCTATATAAAAGTCTACAAATATATGAAATCCTAAGGCAACACAATCACAGGCTGGAGGGAAGGGATGAGGGCATCCGGAGGGACATGGACAGGCCATCAGGTTCAACAAGGCCAAGGGCAAGGTCCTGCTCCTGGGTTGGGGCAATCCCAAGCACAAATACAGCTTGGGAGGAGAGTTGATTCTGAGATGAACTTGGGGGGCTGATGGATGAAAGGCTAGACAAGACCCAGGGGTGTGTGCACTGGCACTCAGAAACCCCTTATGTCCTGGGCTCATCCCCAGCAGTGTGGGCAGCAGGGCAGGAAGGAGGATTCTGCCCCTCTGCTCAGGTGAGACCCCCACCTGCAGAGCTGCCTTCAGCTCTGGGGCCCCCACAATCAGAAGGCTGTGGAACTGCTGGAGCAAGTCCAGAGGAGGTCATGGAGGTGCTCCAAGGGCTGGAGCCCCTCTGCTCTGGAGACAGGCTGGGAGTGTCCAGCCTGGAGAAGAGAAGGCTCTGGAGAGGCCTTAGAGCACCTAAAAGGGTGTCCAAGAGAGCTGGAAAGGGACTTTGGACAAGGGCCTGGAGTGACAGGACAAGGGGGAAAGGCTTCCCACTGCCAGAGGGTAGGGATAGATGGGATATTGGGAAAGAATTCTTCCCTGTGAGGGTGGGCAGGCCCTGGCAGAGGTTGCCCAGAGAAGCTGTGGCTGCCCCATCCCTGGGAGTGTCCAAGGCCAGGCTGGACAGGGCTTGGAGCAACCTGGGCTGGTGAAAGACGTCCCTGTCCGTGGCAGGGGGTGGAACTACACGATTTTAAAAGGTCCCTTTCAATCCAAACCAGTTTAGGATGCTAGTATATGTCAAGATCAACTCAAATACAAGAGAATTCAGATCCTTAGCTTGCTCCAGAAAATTTTACTCACAACCATGTCTGAGATTAAACCTGTGTAACATTTGTTTTTTAAGGTCATGGACCATTTTCACACATGTTTGATGGAAGATTTATTCCAATGGCACGTCCAGATTTGAAGTGGAAGGTAGGCTTTTCACTACTAAAGTAAAAATACAAACCTGAAATTTTTAGAGGCAGAATAATTAAAGAGTGCTGTTGGTTGTGAGACTGTTGTGATCATTGGCTTAATTGAAAACCAGAGCATTGTTGTTTCTCAGTATTGCAATGATTTCCTTGTTGTTGTCTTAACTCTGTGTCTGGGGAATGTCAGCTCCCTCAGCACAGTCATGAGCAGATGGAACCTTGGTGGCAGTGCAGAAAAAGGTGTGGGGAGAAGTGAGGGCAGATGTTTGTCACCAGCATCTCTTCCCTGAAAGTGCAAATGCTCTCGGGCTGCTGTGTACTTCTGTGAGATCTGTGTGTGGATGCGTGGGTTGCTCTTCCATGGGTGTCACCTGAGTGACACAGGAGAGAAATGGGATGGCTCAGTCTTGTCAGTGCCTGTAGTTGTGTCTCTGAAGAGGCAGAATTCTTTAGGACTGCAGTGATCATTTTTAGCCAGCACTGTGCCTTAAAATACATATTGAGAGCTTTCTGCAGAACGTATTTTACGGATGCAAAATACCAACTGGCAACTTCCTTTCTGATTTAGTATTTTAGCCCAAGGCCAGAATAATCAATACAGTGTTTGGAATTCAAACTTCCATAAATTTTGAACAGTAGTTGTTTGCTGTGAATGAAAGGTAACATAGTCCTTACAGGTTTCTCTACTTGTAATTACTGAGCAAAATCAGCTGAGTAATTTGGTTAATCTTCTGCACAGCAGAATTATTTTGTCTTTTATCATTTTAATTGCCTTACTGCTGTGTGTGAAAATTCAAAATTAACAGCTCTCTGCTGAAGAATATGTTTTTAGACTGTGCAGACTGGGTGATTTCCTGTTTTGTTTGATGCAAAATGACTAAAAAATCCCCCAATGACTGCACTTTCACACCAGCCTGCCCATGTGCCCTCCCAGGCAGTGCTGCTGGCTTGGGAGAAAGCTGTGACATTGCAGGAAACCACGTAATACAACATTCGGATGGTCTTTTTCACAGCATGAAACTGCTTCTGTTAAAATGTTTGAGCACCTGATTGCTTCCAATAAACTAGAAGAAGACATGAAGCTCCATGGTCTTCTCCTGGAGGAAGATATGTTGTTCATCAAGGAACAAATAGAAGGGCCGGTAGATGAAACTGCGTGTGAGAAATCGGTGAGTCAGTGTGCTGTCCTGTGGTTATCCTAATAAATGTCTTTATTTTGCTGAAAGAGTAGATAATTTTGGCTTCTGCTATATGTTATTTTTAGCCCCATGAAATTCTGAGAATCCTGTCGCAGTTGGTGCTAGAGGAGTGTAGTGTTTCTTTCTTACACTGCTGGCAGGAGGTGGTAGCTTCACTGTGTTACATGCTTTCATCTCCCTGAGAAATCCTACCCAAAAGCCTTCTGTTGCGGTGAGCGGGATACAAACACTCATAGAGTTATCGTGTATGTTCCGATTTATTAACATTTTCAGATACTTCTTATAGTCTTCAGTTAGCAATACATCATAGCATAGCGTTAGATGATTGGTTATAACTTGCAAAGCAAGCAGTTTTAGAATAACTTGATTGGTAAATACAATCAGCTCATACAAATAGCATGATCAGCTTACAATAGTCAATAAACAATAAGATCATGTGAAATTACATAAACCATGAAATGTTACAAGGTTTCCTTAAAATGCCTACATCTGCTAGTTCAGTTCCCGTTCTCACATCTTGTCAGCAGTTCCACATAGTCAGCTTCTTCATAAATGTTGCCAACTCTATCAGAGATGTTTGCAGAAAGACCTTGTTCTGAACTCAATCTTTGTTCTAACATTTCTCGTATTGCTACATGTCCGTTATCCATGAGAAATTCCTCTACAGCCTTCAGATTAGAGGAAGGTGTTTAGTGAACCTATTTGGTGATTGGGATCCATTTGAGTATGAAAGGAGCTGGCAGAAGTGCTCACCAAGGCACTTTGCATCATTTACCACTAGTCATGGGTGGTCCCAGTTGTCTGTAAGTTGGCAAATGTGAACCCACCTATAAGAAGAAGGGTCAGAAGGATGATCCAGGGAACTGAAGGCCTGTCAGCCTGACCTTGGTGCTGGGGAAGGTCATGGAGCTGATCATCTTGAGTGCCATCATGCAGCACATACAGGACAACCAGGGAGTCAGACTCAGCCAGCGTGGGTTTAGGAAAGGCAAGTCCTGCTCTACTGAAGGGCAGGAATGCTCTACAGAATGATCTGGACATACTGAATTGATGAACCTCATACAAGTGGCCTTGGCCCAACAAGCCAAAGTGTCGGGTCACAGCAGTCCCGTGGAATGCTACAGGCTGGGCTGGAATGCTACATGACTGCACATGAGCTGTCAGCGTGCCCAGGTGGCCAAGAAGTCCAGTGGCATCCTGACTTGTATCAGTCATAGTGTGGCCAGCAGGACCAGGGCAGTGACCATACCAGTGCTGGGCACTGCTGGGGCTGCAGCTCAANAGTCAGACTCAGCCAGCGTGGGTTTAGGAAAGGCAAGTCCTGCTCTACTGAAGGGCAGGAATGCTCTACAGAATGATCTGGACATACTGAATTGATGAACCTCATACAAGTGGCCTTGGCCCAACAAGCCAAAGTGTCGGGTCACAGCAGTCCCGTGGAATGCTACAGGCTGGGCTGGAATGCTACATGACTGCACATGAGCTGTCAGCGTGCCCAGGTGGCCAAGAAGTCCAGTGGCATCCTGACTTGTATCAGTCATAGTGTGGCCAGCAGGACCAGGGCAGTGACCATACCAGTGCTGGGCACTGCTGGGGCTGCAGCTCAAATTCTGTGTTCAGTGCTGGGCCTCTCACAACAGGAAAGACATTGAGAGGCTGGAGTGTGTCCAGAGAAGGGCAGTGGAGCTGGGGAAGGGTCTGGAGCTGCACAGGTCTGATGAGAAGCAGATGAGGAAACTGGAGAGGCTCAGCCTGGAGAAAAGGAGGCCCTCAGTGTGGGCAACAGAACTGAGCACTGGCAGAGATGAGGCAGTGAGCAATCCAAAGCATAGCCCAAGTACCAGAGCCACATCAGCTTTGATGATGGCAGCAAAATGCTTGGATTAATTGTAGTAGCAAACATAGAGGCAGGGATAAGACTCAAAGAAATGAGTTGGCTGAAGATGCAAGGAAGAAGAGATTGCAACTTGTTTTCATTGCAACTCTATGAAAGACTTAGGTCCTCTCTCCTTGCTTTACACTTCACAGCTCTTGTCATCTCTTCAGGGACACCCATTCAGTTGCCACCAGAATAAAGAGCTGATAGCAGCTGAAGTCAGTGGGAGATCTGTCAGGACAATCTGCTACTAATCAGAATTTGTATGTTGTCCCAAACAAGTAACCCACAAATGTTCACACTTGCCCATTATTTTGTGCTGCAGTAGTGGGTGGTTCTGCTATGTGTACTCCAGCAATCCGATGGCAAACACAGGGAACTTATCACAATGAAATTCAGTCTGAGATCTTACAGGAGGAGGATATTCATTTACAAAATCTGCAAGTTGATTTTTATGCCCTTGGGCTCATTTGCACACAAATCTTACTGCCTCCCACTAGCACTGGTCTTGTGCCAGGTTCTTTCCCCACATCTGATTTCTCTTGTTTGGATTCTACACGTTTTTCCAGCAGGATACCAGGAAAAGGAGAGTCATGCATGATCCGTGGCAGCTGCTGTTAGGCACAGGGCCTTTCCTGGCAGGCACTGTCCTGCAGTGTCTCACAGAGCATGGGCTGCTCTGCCCGCACGGTGTCCGTGCGGTGGTGCTGTGGTGCTTCACACACAGTGTCCTGAACATGTCCCAGTACCAGAGCTCTGTGTGCTCATGGTATTTTTATTTATAATGCACTTTCTTCTTGCTGCTTCCATGCATTTCTGTTCCTGTTCATTTTAGTATTAGTTGTAGTATTTCTGTAGTGCAGATGACATGGGAGACACGTTTGCACACAGTGTTCTCTGTTTTCAGAATTTCAGGGCCAATTTATGGCATTTTTTGTTTAGCTGAAGAATCTTTAAGTTGTCAAGAAAATGTGCAACTTGTATCTTAATATTTTTGGTGTTGATTTCTTGTTTGCCTTATGGCTGAATCATCCCTTGTGGGGTAGGAGTGTTTTAACTGGCTGTTCAAGCAGTTTTTGATTAAAACATCTAAATAAGTGATTTAAAATCCTGTTCTGTAAAATACAGTCAATTGCAGAAGGCTGCAAGACAGTGGCATGTTTGTTGGATTAGCTAATTCCCTGAGGATTAAATCATTCTAACCTTTTCCCATTTTCATTGCCATGCTTTTTTGGGGAGGCATTTCAAAGCTGCAGGCTTTGTTTTAGTAGAGTGAGCAATGAAATGCTTGTGTTCATGGGTTTTATTCTTCCTGAGATTCTGAGAAGACAGCTGCTTAAGCCCTAGTTCTGCATTTCTAATGCCTGACAGCTTCTTTTCTTGTCTTTGTGTTGTTTGCTACCTCAGTGTTGGATGATTATCACAGGCAAAGTTAAAGCGTATTCCCACTGTCTTAAAAGAACTGTTTTGACATTTTTTGCACACTTTAATTTCTTACTGTTTTTCTTCTTGGCTCCCCTGTTAGTGGCCCTACCGTGGTCGACCAAAGGAGAAAAGTTTCCTCTATGAGATAGTAGCTAACAAAAAAAATGGCATTGATGTTGACAAGTGGGATTATTTTGCAAGGTACAAATCTTACAGTTTTTATTATGAATTCCTACTAAAAAGATGCTGTTGTATGTACAAGTGCGAGCATGTTGTTCAACACTCTCTGTGGAATTATTTTTAGGGATTGCCATCACCTAGGAATCCCGAATAATTTTGATTATAAGCGATTGCTTGTCTTCACTCGGGTCTGTGAAGTCAAAAACCAGAAGCATATCTGTACCCGTGACAAGGTAAGGGGTGTGAGGAGCTGAGGGGATGCTCAGGAGCACTGAGAGCACAGGGGAGTTTGGGGGGCCTGCACCCGGGGGCTCAGGGGCTGCCCGAGGCTTCTCCAGCCCAGGGGAGGAAGAAGTGGTTGCTGCTCTGAAAGCTTTTCTCTGCAGCTGATGGTTTGAGGAACGGAGGGACAGAGCGAGCCACTGCTTGTGGCAGATCCTTTCAGAGGAGACAACAGACTTGTCAGCTCTGCATAATCCTGCCCCAGATCTTCTGATCAGGAGGTGGATGTGGCTTTGGTGAGGGACTGCTACAGGAGTGAGAGGTCCTCTTCTCTGCCTGGGCTCGGTGGGGTCACTGTCAGTGCTCTGCTCTCCCACCGTGGCCTGAGTTCTTTTTCCAGTTTTGTAAATTGTCAATGATAATCATTCAGTTCCATGCTGCAAATAGGAGGAGTCAACTCATTTGATTGATTGACTGATTGATTGTTTTAGTTTTCCAAGTAAGACAGTGTCAAAAGTAAAAGCTGTTTGGGTTTTTTGATTCAGGAAGTTGGAAATTTGTATGAGATGTTCCACACCCGGAATTGCCTGCACCGGAGAGCATACCAGCATAAGACTGGCAACATCATTGAACTAATGCAAGTATATTTTCCTTTTCTTACATTCCATTTATTTTTAAATCTTGAAACAATCCATATCTGTTTGGAATATTCAGATAATCAGAAAGGTATGGCATAGAATAAAAGCAAAGTCTTGTCAAAAGACTTAGTGCTTAGAGTATCACAGAGCCCGTGATTAACAAAGCAAACAAAAACAAGAGAGGGGGACAAAAATGGCCTTCCATGGGAAATTAAATAAGGGGAGAATTACTAAAGCCCCGAAGAAGCACAGGACTAGGGTGTGCTTAAGCTGTTTTAACTGCTGACAGCTGACATCAGATCTTCATCTGCAAGTTAGAGACCACTTGGCTCAAACTGGAGCAAGGTCACTAACAGAGTAAAGTAATGGCCAAGCTTATGCAGCCCAGCTGAGGCCTGATTTCGTATTTATGTAATGCATGAATTGTTCAGAACCAACTCAGTTGGCTACCTGCTATTGTATCTCTCTTGTTAATATCTATAGAATTTTCCCTATTCTTTTTACTTTTCTTGAAAATCAGGAATACTTGTATCCCCAGATATATTTTCATTAGGATCTTGTCTGCCGGGTCACCATCTGCTGAGTTTGGAAAAAGGGAACATTAAGAATTACAAATTACAAGAGTGTTTTGGACTGTTTTCATTTCATAAACTTCAGCTCCTGGTTTAGGGATCCTCTGAAACTCAGACTAAAAATGCTCAGGTTTGGCAGGAACTAAATATGAGGAGTAAAACATATGTTTTAGTTTGGAACTTTAGTCATGCTTCTGGTAATTGTAACAGCCTTTCCAAAAGAGTGTCTGAGCTGGAAATGATGGCAAGGTACAGGGAACTGTGAAAGAACTTGATCTTTGGAGCATAATCTTTCCCATCTGAAAACAACACCATTCTCGTGGTGCTTTCCCTTTACAGTGCTTTGTATCCTCTCAGCTGACTCATGGAGCCCGGTTGTCTGTACAAGGGTGTGGTTGTGTGTGAGGCAGCCTCACTGCAGCTGAGTGACCATGTCACTGTCTTGCAGGGTTCTGCAATTGTCTCAGCAGTGTTAAACTCAGCCTGAAGCAGAACAGAGTGAACTTGCTCATTCATCTGAAGGTTACAGTCTGATCTGAACCTGTTGTCAGTAAATCTCTGTTGAAATGTGCAATGACAGCATGGAGACAGTGTGATCAGTATCTGCTGTGTGCTGGGGATGCAGCTTCACCTGTTGTCTTCTGTTTATAACATACTAATTTGTTTCTCTTTTGACTGTTGAGCAATAAGGTGTTTCAAAACAATGTTGTCCTAAGGTCTTAATTTTGTCTCAAAATAGGATTACAGAAGCCTTTCTAAAAGCAGACAAATATTTTGAAATAAGAGGCTCTGGAGGAAAAGTGTATCAGATTTCTACAGCAATGGAGGACATGGAAGCCTACACTAAACTAACTGGTATGAGATCTCAGAATACTTTTTTTTTAAGTAAAAGAACATGAGTAACTGTTAAAGTACTGGTATTACAGCTTCTGTGCACAGCAGGTGGGACAGGCCTGGGCCATCCAATCCCTGTGCTCTCCTAATCTTGCTGAGAGAGCAAGACCTTCTAGTTTAAATTACTTCCATGTTGAGAGAGAAGCACCAGCTTTATGTTCTGCATGCACTCAAATTCAGCAGTGCTGTCAGAAGGTCCTACCTGTGCCCTGAGTTTGTTGCACTTGTCACAAGTGGGATCTAAGTCAGCTCTCAGTGATACAACATGCAGCTACCTCAGGTAGAGTAGTACTGGATATGGGTTGTGGTGTGAAGCTATTCCCAAGGCAGGTTCCAGAGGGCTCCCATGGAGTCTGCTTTGATTTGCATGAACCATTGGTACCCTGCTTGCCTGCCCCTCCTGGTCTGTGCTGTGAGGCCACCAGCACTGGCTGGTGTTCAGAACTGCAGTATGGGACATGGAGGCCAGTGTGGGAAGGCAGACCCTGTTGCCATGGGGGGTGTGGGGGTGGCTGCAGGGCAGAGGACGCTGCAGGCCCTGCTCCAGAGTGCTCTGAGTGCTCCTGAGTAGTGACAGCTCTTGCAGTAATGTCAGCTACAGCTCACAAGGACTTGCAAGGTGTGCTGGTTTAAACGTA
>VXBX01001528.1:0-53215 GCA_013400415.1 Scytalopus superciliaris
GAAACAAGTGCTGCACAATACAATTTCTTACCACTCACTGATTGATGCCCAGCCTGTCCCTGGGCAGTGATCAGTCCCTCCCAGCCAACTCCCCCCTGTTCATATGCTGGGCATGCCACTCTGTGGTATGGAGTATCCCTTTGGCCAGTTTGGATCAGCTGTCCTGGACATGCTCTCCCACAGATTGTTGTGCACCTGCTGGCTGGCAGAGCATGGGAAAGTGAAAAGTCCTTGACTTGGGGTAAGCAGTAGTGAGCAACAACTAACACATCAACATGATTCTCATACCGAATCTAAAACAGCACTGTACCAGCTACTAGGAATAAAATTAAATCAGCCAAAACCAGGACAGTGTCCAACGTTAACTTTGTCTTGCTGTTTAACAGAATTATTGTAGAATTTGAGAATGCAAAATTTCACCAGCAAATTAATTCAAAAGTCCAACATCTATATCAAGAAAAACATTAAAAAAAAAAAAGGCATAAATGGAATAGTGTCTATGGAATGTTGCAACCACTAATCAGAGTCTCTTGGTCCACCTCAAGGAAAAGTTCAACTAATTTGGATTAAAAAAGAAAATACTGTGTATGACAGTACACAGATATAATGAATTAAAAAACTGACTCAATTAACCAAGAGTTTGATAGGTCTAAAATTAAAGCAAATGAGATGGAAGAAAGGACATAATTAACACAAGACCACAGCTACAGGATTTAATAGAGTGAAAAAGAAATTGCCACTTTAATTAAAGGCAGTGTCTTGCTTCATTTCTTTCTACTGGGAAATCATGAACAGATATTCTTATAGGTAGTAATTTACATATGTCAAATCTCTGGGTTGACGTGGCACAGGAAAAGTTCAATCTTTCTATGAGGTTTATTCACACAAGTACTGGACAAGCCCATACAAAATAAGATTATTCTTCAACATGGCTGTCATAAAGGTTAGATGAAGGATATCCTACATACTCCCAGATTTATTGTGCTCTCAAATTCTCCTACAACAGAATAATTTCTTGACCAGGATCAAAAATCTTTCTGAGTAAAGAATGTTATTTTCAACCAGAGGATCCAAATCAAACACTGGTCAAAAAATCTGCAGTTAAGAGGTACTGAAAAATTTTCACTGACAGCTGACATGAATTTTAGACCATTAAAATATATCAGACCAACATCCAGGCAAACTCAATGATACAGAAATTCTACTGCAGATACATAAGGAGACTGCTACAAATGAATATACAAATAGTGGTGTCTTCTGCCCCAGTTTCTGGCAGCCAAAGACAGAATTTTCTGCAGCTGTAAAAATGTTTAATTTAGCATTTTTGTCTCCTAGAGCTAGATTAAAGCCCTATTCTTAATATATTTTATATTCCTAATTTACTTTATTTCTATCTGAGTCTGCTGTAAGAAGGAAAAGCCCTTTGAGCATATCCAGCCAGTGACCTAGCCAGCAGGAGTTCAGCCAGGGATTTGTGAGACCTACAAATCACCTTTCGCTGTGAAAGACTTGTGTACACACTGCCATAGACTAATTGGACAAGATAAAGACAGTGTTTGCTATACCATTAGAGCATTACAGACATAACATGCCCTCTGGGATGAATTTTTCTCCATACCTGGCCTTTTTTGGTTGTTTTTCCAGCTATATTACTAAAACATCCGACACTGACTTAAAATGCCTAGGAAGGCAATCTGAGACTAGAGCCTGACTTCAGCAAAATCAGTGCAAGCAAGGGTTGATGCAGTTTAAGTACACATAGGTTAAAGTAGAGAGTTTTATCTAATTAAAGTGATGTAACTTTATGGACACTGATAATCACTAACACTTTCAGAGAAGATTGGTACGAGCAGCTCAGCCACAAGAGAACGGCTTGCACACTTACTTGTAAGGTTTCAGTCAGGCAGTTCAGAGTGAGCTGGAATACTGATGCTCCTGTCTCATTCCCAGCTGCAGCTCTGCATAGCTGCAGTCAGTGGCCTGGGCAGCACGAGTGAAAAAGGCAGGTCTTTAACAAACCTGAGCTTTTCCAGTCTTTTCTGGGCTTTCTGGAAGAAAAGCCTCAGTTCTCATAACCAGTTCTAACGCTGTAGAAGTAACTGGCTTTCTCTGTGCTTTTAACCATGTCTCAATATCTTCCTTAAATATGCAACTGACATTAGAAACAGGAAGCAATCAGTATTTTTTTCTTCAAAAAATAGACACTACTTTGACTAAAAAGTACTTTGAGATTACACTGCAGAAAAGCCAAGCTTGATACCATAAATTCTACTTATACATCTTCTGAATTCGTAAATTTAAGAAAAATTCAAAGAGTTTGATACTGACACACAAAAGTCCAACAGATACTGTGGTGCTCTAAAAAAAGGTATTGAAAATATTCCAACATTCTGATGAATTTGAATGGATATTAGTTTTAGAAAGTGTTTGACTAATGAAATATTCAGGAATATTTGACTGTGCTTGTTCATTGTTTCCAAAAAAGAAAAAAGTTTCCATTTTCCTAACTCAGAAATTGACTTAGTTTCTTCTAAAAAAAATTAAAACCAACTCACGAAGGCAGGTTTTTTTAAAAGAAATCTTCAAATGCTAGTACAACTACGTTCTTCATAGTGTAATATATTAGATTCTTTTTGATCAAAGCAATTCAAAACATTTAGGGGAAGTAACATACATTGTGACATCTCAGTTGTATTAAATATGACCAAAAAAAGTACTGATATGTTAATTCTAACTGCATGTTTATCAGCCTTTTATAAAACACTACTCAAAAGACATAACTCTTCTTTGTTCATCAGAGATACTCAACTTGCAAACAGCATTCACAAACATATGCCCAATACAATAGTGTACAAATATTTGAGAAAACACCTACTGTCTCTGTAGGGAAAACTTCCTAAATTATATATGAACATGTCTTTTTTGGAGTCCAAGGTTCATCCTGAAAAACCACACCAGGAATAGGTTTGCAAGTCTCTGGACATTAGAAACATCAGTGAAACAATCTCATTTTAGTTTGACCAAACTAAGCTACAATTTTTTTCTGGACTACATATACAGCAAATTTTAACAACATTTACATAGCTTCAGCATGAACACAGGTCCATTTACCTAGGGCCACAGAGAAAATTAACACAGAGCCATCCTGTTATGAGAGTGCCCTTAATCCCAACTGCCCTCTTAAACAATGAAACGTAATTAGCTGTGCCGCTTTCAGGAGTAGGTTCTTTATTAGGGATGCAGCTAAGTGTCATAACAGGCTGAAAAACTATACAGCCCAGTTTCAGATGCATTCCATTTCAGAAAACAAATTAAAAATATTGGTTTATAATTTTTCCTATATAGCACATTTTCCAGTAGAGCTGGTCTGTAAATAGTTATGTAAAATTAGCATACTTTATTTTCCAGGATGATCTTTGTACTCTTGACAGATTTGTTACCTTACCACATAAATGCTTTACATTCAAAGCATTTACATTCTCTCTGCCTTGCTGCAATAAAAGAGCTTTTCAATTATTTTTTAATTGCAGAAAAGCCAAATGAAGTGTGCACTACTCAGGCAATTTGGCTTCCTTATTACAAAACACAAGGGGGATCCTGAATGAGCTCTCCATATTGGAATGAGTAATTTCTTTCCCTTTGTTAGGGCCTGGAATGATTTTAATATTTTATTTTTAAACTCAACAACATATATATACAATTGAAAACCAAATTTTAAAAAAGTTTGCATGCTTTTCCTTCTATTTCTGAATAAGTGAAGTTTGCTAATTTCCTTCCATATTCTACTTTGCAGAATTTATTCCAGGTTATCCAAATGTGTTCCCACCCCCCGCCTCACCATTAATACTACAGTAGCAATATTATGTGAACAGTTTTTCTTAGCCTTCCTACTAGTTGGTTCATAATATATTCAGTGAAGATTTGCTGTATTATTTACAGATCAATTAAGTTTTAAGGATCTCAAAATAATCAACAAAAACCTTCTCTAGAAAGAACCACACAGGCTTACTTTCACCATCACATCACCTTTGGAATATGGAAAACATCAGCACATTCACAGATTGGGACTAAAACCAGACCCATGAGCTGCAAAGTGACCACCAAATGTTACCTTAACTGGAGGCAATCCTAACATACCTGCACACCTCCTCACCCTCTCCTCCACTCCCCAGTTATCATGCTGAAAAAAAAGCTTATTAGACAGGTCTTCCCAAGGAGGTAAATTTGCTCAGAATTTTATTATCTCTTTTTAAGTGCCTTTAAGTTGTTTTTAAGGAGCAACAGTCCACCTGAATCTTGTAATGGCACTTCCACAGCCGAGGATACGCTGGATGAGAAAAGGGTTCATCCACTAAATGCGAATCTCAAGCAAGATTAAATGTGCAATGCCAGAGGTCTGGGCTAGGCTTCTGCTGAAACTGGTCTTGATTAAACAAAACAGATTCAAAAAGAAGTTACAGAACTTGAGGAATTTGTAGCAGTTAGCCAGCTTGCAGAGCTCTTAGCAAAAGACATGGCCTTTCCAACCCAAGCTTCACAGTACTGTGTAGATGTTAAGCTTCTATGTTTTATAGAAGGTTTTTTTAGTTTCTTCAGTACCCATTGCAAATTTATTCTCAGAGTGAATAGTAACACTTGTGAGGCCTTTGATGCTTGCCCACATTAAAATTACAATATGGAGTTCAAAGAAACTTTTAATTATATTAAAAGCATAACAAATGCTGCAGGAACTAAACTGAAGCAACATTAGACTGAATTTCCAAAGCTGTACTCTAATATTGTGGGCTGGAAACACGTGTTCCCTAATGGAAGCTTTTAGTATTTGCCTCTGGAAAAAATTCATTCCTTTCTTCAACAAATTAGTAACAGAATACAAAATCGTGGTATTTTGCTTAGACGTTTACACTTAAATCTTCCACATGAAAATCACATCCAGATCAGGTTAAACACATCCTAAAAAGAAATGCAGGGCAGAGAGAAGATGGGAGAACTTAGCTTCTTCAGCCTCGAGATGATGTTCTAAAAAGTGCTCAATGACAGGGTCATCCTGAGAATGGCAAAGACCTTTCAGATGCAGATTTATTAATATATCAAGGATAACTTTAAATTAACACTGGGCCAAGTTTGTAGGTTAGTATAAAACAGTGATGATCCTGACAATGTTCTGCTTGTTTCTAATTTTCTGGAGACCTTTATTTTACTCACCATATGGAACAAATGTTGGATTGTTGGTTGGGTTTTTTCCTTAATCTGTCAATATTTTCAGATACTACTTGAAAACGGGAATGAAACACAAGTACTTTTTAACAACAACAGAAAAAAATCTAGATGATGTCCATTGGCCTCACTTTGAGTATCACTATACAATCTTTCTATGAACTTTTCACTTTTTCTTGTGTTACAATGGAGTAGCCATACTCAATGCTCTCGCTTCACAGAGAGAGATGAAAACTGTTCTCAGGCTGAGTGATCACAGCTTCTAATCTCACCCAACCTTAAATACCTTTAGCTTTTTGAAATTTTTTAGAGCCCTACACTCTGTTTTATACATCCCTGATATAAATATTTCACATTGGTAAGTGGGATCTTCATTTATTTTGAAGTGAAGACTTCTAAGCTTTCACTATTTTCAGGTTAGATTCATCATCAAGAAGATTCATAATACTGACAAACTCCTTATAACACAACTCATGAAGGTTTGTGACATTCTGTCCTTGACTACTTTTTGTTGTTCGCAGCATGATGCTGAGTAACTTTTCGAGTCTCTAGCCAGAGCACAGCCTTGCCTGCACAGAGTAGAATGCCTGCAGAGAGTTAGTGCCGTGACAAAACTATCCTTACAGATTATTAAAAATAAGAATATTAAAACAAGAATTGCTGTATTAGAAACCATGAGGTCTTGGTAGGTGGACAGAAACAGTACTGCTCTCATGCAATGCAAAGATAAAGCTGAATTCAGATCTGTTCAACTGAAGGAATCTTTTGATCCTGGCAATCCTCTAACGTCCTCATCTCCACTTTATAAGCCATGATCTAATGTGTTTCTTACTCAAGCATTTCATATTGCTGGTTCCTCATGAGCTCCTACTCTCAGCACTTCCTGGGTGGCCAGAAATTGAGATAAAGTCTTAAAGATGATATGGCATGCACCACATACAGGCCTGAAACTGAACCATGATAACCCACAACATAGCCAGAGGGAACAGACTGGTAGGAGTAAGGGAAAAATGTTACAGATCTGGACTTGCATGAGGAAAAGTGGGTAGGATTCCAAATTGCTATGAATATGCAATTCTGTGCTCTTTCTTTTCCTCTGTTTGCTACTCTTTTTGTACGAGTCTGGCAGTTGTGATGAATACAGCAACTGGGACTTAAGTCTTTGATTCTAATGGGATGCCACATATCCAGAAGACCAGGATCTTTGGTCTTCAAATGGTTGAATGCTAAGAGGAATGAGTGCCATCTACTGGATCCCAGTTTGCCTTAGAGATTACCACTGCCAAAGCAGTAAGCATAACTGATGACCTGGGTTTACAAGATGTGCTACATCACTCCAGAGAAGGGCCACAAAAATGATCAGAGGGCTGGAGGACCTCTTCTATGAAGACGGGGTGTTCAGCCTGGAGAAGAGAAGGCTCCAGGAAGACCTTACAGAAGCTTTCCAGTACCTAAAGTGGGCCTACAGGAATTGTGGAGAGGGACTTTTCACAACGGCATGTAATGATAGGACAAGTCAGAATGCCTTTAAACTGAAAGACAATAGAGTTAGATATTAGGAAGAAATTCATTACTGTGAGGGTAGTGAGACACTGGCACAGGTTGCCCAGAGAAGTTGTGGATGCCCCATCCCTGGAAATGTTCAAGACCAGGTTGAATGGGGCGCTGAGCAACCTCATCTAGTGAAAGGTGACTGCTGGGTTGGGAAAAGAGAAAGATGTGAATCAGCTCTTTCTACTACCATCAGAAATGTGTACATACCTTGTTTTCACAGCTTCTTGTTGATAACAGAAGCTGAATCTAACATATACCTCTCTCAGCCCAAGCTAGGCCAGTTTACTTTTCCCCAAATGTAAACTGACCACAGAACTCTGGTCACCTACAATCTCTGCTTTTGATCGAAGAGGTGTTTGAATGACTCCAAGTTATAAAGCTGTAAAGGAATTCATCACAGATTTCATACAAAGCTTTTTGGTCATCTGCTATGTTTACAGCTTCATGGTTTGCAAATTAACACACTTTCTACCAGCATTCTCAAAACATCAAGGGCTACAAAACCAGGGGGAACAACCACAAAGGACGTTTGAACAATACACAACTGATTCCTTTCAAAATATTAAACAACTGGTTCAAGCACCAGGTTTTCCCTATTTTATAGAGAGCAGACAGGATCTTGTGAAGCGAAGTCACAGATACTTTTACACACTACCAAAAAAAGTAGAAAAAAGAGTAAAAACTGACACCAGAGACAAGTCTACATAAACCCTAACAAAAGTTGACAACAGCAATTTAGAAATACTTGAAAACACTGCTGAAAAACATAAATGTTTTTTTTGCTGTCCTGCAAAATCTCCAAGAAAACAATAATAGAACTGTGAGAGGCACAGTGGGAAGGGAGAGCAGTAAATAGCCTAGAACATGCTGGTGCCATTTTGAATAGTAATACAGAAGTCCTCGTACATACATTAATGGAATCATAGAATATTTTGAGCTGGAAGGGGCCCACAAGGATCACTGAAGTCCAACTCTTGGCCCTGCACAGGTCCATCCCCAAGAGTCACACCATGTGCCTGAAAATGTTGTCCAAACACATCTTGGTGCTTGACCAATTCCCTGGGGAGTCTGTTCCAGTTCCCAACCATCCTTTGGGAGAAGAACCTTTCTCTAATATCCAGCCTAAACTTCTCCTGACACAACTTCAGGCCATTCCCTCAGATCCTGTCACTGGTCACTACAGAGATCAGTGCCTGCCCCTCCTCTTCCCCTCACAAGGAAGCTGGAGAGTGCAATGAGGTTTCTTCTCCAGACTCTTCACCTTCATCTTCATTGCCCTTCTTTAGATGCTCTTCAATACCTCAATATCTTCCTTACATTGTGGTGCCCAAAACTACACACTATTCCAGGTGAGGTCGCCCCAGTGCAGAGCAGAGCGGGACAATCCCCTCCCTTGCCCGGCTGGCGATGCTGTGCCTGATGCCCCCCAGGACAGGGTTGGCCCTCCTGGCTGGCAGGGCACTGTTGACTCAGATTCAACTTGCCATGATCAGGACCCCCTCTGAGTAATCATCAATCAAAACCTGACATTTAGGTCCAAGGACATGGGAGCTGTGTCCAACCAGGGAGCCACGCTCAGATCGTCCCTTCAGCGAGAGCCAGGCGGAGCACAGGCAGCAGCAGAGCCCTGCAGAGGCACCCAGGCCAGCGGGGACAGGCTGCCATGCAGGTGCCCTCGAGAACCGGGGGAAAGGACACTGGGAAGCGGGGCAGATGCAAGACCGACAGAATCAAAGAATGGACACAGCTGGAAGGGACCACACTGGGTCTTTCGGTCCAGCCTCCCTGCTCAGGCAGGGCCATCCCAGAGCACACGGCACAGGATTGTGTCCAGGTGTTTCTTGGGTACCTGCAGTGAGGGAGACCCCACAGCCTCTCCACGCAATCTGTTCCCCTGCATGCTTTCCTGCACAGTAAAGAAATTCTTGCTCACGTTCAGGTGGAACTTCCCGTGCCTCAGTTTCTGCCCGCTGCCTCTTGTCCTATTGCCTGGCACCGAGCAGAGCCTGGCTGCGTCCTCTTGGCCCCCTCCCTTCAGATATTTATACACACCGACGGGGTTCCCTCTCAGGGAACTCCCTCTCGTCTCTTCTCGAGGCTGCCCAAGCCCAGCTTCCTCAGGCTTTCCTCATAAGACACTTGGATTCAGGGAACACGGACACAGTGCGCGAGCAGGGCCCGCCCCGCCGCCTGCGGACGTCGAAGCCTCCCATGCGCATCGCATCCTTCCCTTCCCATCCTTTCCCTTCCGGCCGCCCTCGCCCCGACTCACGCAGATGGAGATGCGGAGCACCCCGCGCCGGTAGTCCCGGTACAGCTCCGCCGCCTGTCCATTGCACTCGATGCAGCGGTAGGCACCGAGCGCCGCCATGCCGCGCCTCAGCCCGCCCAGCCCGGCCCGCGCTCCCGCACCGCCGCCTCGCTTCCGCCTTCGGGGGTGCCGCGCTGCACATCGGGAGCTGTAGTTTCCTCACCACGGCCGCCGGCCGGACCGCGCCCGTGGGGGACTCCATGTCCCAGGGGGCAGCGCGGCGGCGGCCCGGCGGGCGGGGCGGCGGGGGCGCCCCGTGTGTCCTCGCCGCGGAGGGGCGCGTGCGCGCTGCGAAGATGGCACCTGCGGGCGGCGCGGCGCGGGGTGTGCGGGCGGCGCTGGCCCCGCTGGCCCTCCTGGCCCTCCTGGCCCCGGCCGCGCTCGCCCTCACCGAGCGCTACCCGGCACTGTCCCTGCTCCAGCAGGAGCCGCACCGGCAGCGCCACGGCCCCGCCGCGGAGTGGGCGGAGCAGTACTCGGCCGAGTGCGGTGAGTCGGGGCCGCGGGGCCGGCGGTGTGAGGGGAGCGGGGCCATCGGTGTGAGGGGAGCGAGGCCGGCGGTGTGAGGGGAGCGGCGGTGTGCGGGGAGCGGCGGTGTGCGGGGAGCAGCGGTGTGCGGGGAGCAGCGGTGTGCGGGGAGCGGCGGTGTGCGGAGCCGACGGTGTGCGGGGAGCGGCGCCGCTGGCTCACCCCCTGTGCGCTGCACCCCCGGGCAGGGCTGCGGCCCCGGCACGGTGAAACCCTCCGGGCTGTGCTGCCACAGCCGCGCGCTGCCTGCGTTTTAATCCTTGCACTCAGTAGTGTTGGGGACACGCCAGCACCCTGTGGGCTCATTGAGTTTCCTGGTATGAGAAAGACAAGGAGCCCCCGGAGAGGCTCCAGCGGAGGCCACAAAGATGGTGAGCGGGTTGGAGCATCTCTCTTATGGGGAGACACTGAGCAGGCTGGGCCTGTTTAGTCTAGAGATGAGAAGACTGAAAGGGATCCCATTAATGCACATAAACATCTCAAAGGGGGTGCAAAGAGGTTGGTGCCAGACTTCTCAGTGGTGCCCCGCGACAGGGCGAGGGGCAGTGACCATAAACTAAGACACAAGAAGTTCAGTCTCAACATGAGGAAGAACTTCTTTCCATTGAGGGTGGCAGAGCACTGCAACAGCTGCTCAGGGATGTCGTGGGGTCTCCCTGTCTGGAGACATTAAAAACCCACCTGGACACGTTCCTGTGTAACCTGCTCTAGGTGACCCTGCCTTGGCAGGGGGGTTGGACTAGATGGTCTCCAGATGTCCCTTCCAACCCTAACAATAGTGATTCTGTGAGTTAGATGTGACTTGATTTATTTTCAGCTACAGTTATATATATATTGCTGGTGATCTGGATGCTTCTCTTCATGAGTGCCAAGTTTGGGTAGGAGGTCTTTTGGTCTTTTTCAGGTTAATTGATAGCTTGTAATACAGGCACAGTTAAAACTATTTTTATGTACTTGAATATCTTTTGCATTAGGAGTGTGTGGCTTAATCTGTTATGATTGTTGATTTTGAGCGTGATATGAATGGGCTGTACAAAAATGCCAGTCTGAATCACAATGTACACATAGTATATATGAAGAAAATGGTTTATCAATTCACTGGAATGTAGACACTAAAAATAATAGAAATATGTTGTTATGAGTTTGCTGCATCTTTGCATTTTCCTTTTTTACCCCCTCTGTGTGTGGTGTACTTTTGCTTTCACATTATAAAGTTCTCTGGTTAGTTTTTAATAGCCATTTTCTGGGGGGTGTAGGTGGCTGCAGTGGCTGAGAGCCACAGGATGTAAACACTAAATCAGATCGTGAAAGTTATCTCAGGTAAACATTGCTACAAATTATTCAAGTTAAAGGATAAAACCAAGAAAACTTTCACCCAGTGTTGAGATCAAAATCTGTATGCCAAAGAAGTTAATAAATGGCAAAGCACTTGATTACACCTCTTAGTAGACCTGACATGAATGATTGATTCAGGATACTCCTTCAGAATATATATGGAACATTGGATTTTGGTTTAATGGTGTATGTTGTTTTAAAAAGGTACTTCACATGTACTGTTAATAAGATAGCCCTTAATTACAGAACAGTGTACTTACCTTGACATAGCTATACACCAATTCACTTCTTGCTATTTAAATCTCATGACTAAATAAATTGCTGTTTGAAAACTTCCCTTAAGGTCTTGGTCTTTGTTTTAGTACCACTTTCACAGAAACTGAGGTTCATTTTGTCTCAAGTAGTTTTTCCTGTAGCCTACTAGAAGGTTCAGGGTAATTTCTGTGGTTGGTGTTTCTAGTTTTTCATAAAGTTGTTATTATGGTACAGTTTTGATTGTATCTGACTTGCAGACAAAGGCAGATCCATTCTTCCCTATTGGTAAAGCACCTTGTTACCCCCAAAACTGCAAGATTCTAGGAGTCCTTTCCCCACTGTAGCTTGTAACAGTTCTTATTTCCTGCCACCTTATTAAAAATTCCTTCACTGAATTTTTGCTTTTGTGCAGAAAATTACTCTGGAGATAGGCCATACCTGCAGGTCTTTGTTTTGGTTTCTGAAGGGAAAATTACTCAGTGAGTTTGCAGCCAAAACTCTTAACTGTCACTGATTTACAAGCACCAACATGGAACAAGTCACGTCTTAATAACGCTGCCATAGCACAGGAGGGTTTGGCCAATGTGAGGAACAAAGGGCAGTGTTGAAACCTCATGCTGCCAATTCCCTTTTTGGAAACTATGGGTGGTGAGCCACTGTTCTCACAGGGCTTTCTGACTTTACACTTTGACCTTCTGCTTTTTAGCACTCTTACTGCTGTTGTAAAACTTCTCCCACTGGTTATTATTTATGGCTTAACATAGCTACAAGTTCCTATGTACATGATTTTATATGCTGCTTTGACTTCTCTTTATAAGAAGACTCTCTTTTTCTCTGTGATTGTGAGAAATAGGGAATTAACTAACTGCAATCCTTAAGAAGTCAAAGTATAAAAGCACACGCTGCCCCCCAGCCTTTCAAACTTAGGTTCAAGCTTACATTTACAAACATTAGGGGAGATGATAAAATTTGGTGTTTGTGACGTGGATTCAAAGAGATCATACTGTATATTTGCTTTTTCTTGTTTACTCTTGAAATATGTCAAAATAATAGAAGTTTTTGGACCTGGAGATTTAGAAGATAATAATTCTGCAGTTAAAGCGCCATGTAGAGGAAGTAGTGACTTCTGTAGTCTGTCAGTCTGGGGGTGTTGTTGATTATTATTGTTATTTATTTGGCATATTAAACTTTTTCTCTCCTGTGACAACAAGTTGTGTTTGACTTTTTATATGTTTGACTCAATCTTAGACTTTTTGTATGACCTTAGTAGTACACCTGTGGGGACCTTTGTATATGTTCAGTCAATTACAGTTTACTATTCTGACTGCTTTTTACATTCTTTGTACCTCTTGTTTCCTGGATTTCCAACAGCAGTTCTTTCCCTGCCTCTGTATGGTCAATTCAATTTATTTTCCTCTTTGGGATTGGAATGATAATTTTATTTGTTATTTCTTGGGCCAGAGAATGGAATCATACTGGTGAAAGGGGTCATGTCTACCCCAAATTTTTGTTATTTGCTTCCAAGTTCCTCCTTTTTTTTTCCTCCACCCCTTCTTTTTTTAGCACCTTTTTTTAAATTTCATTTATTTTTTAGCCAAACATATAAGCATAAGTAGAGATAAAACTAGTTGTATAAAAGCAGTCATGTCAATTGTTACTTCCCTGGCCATGTGGATGCAGTGCTGTGGGCAGAAAGCACTTCATGAAAGTTCTACCTTGTGGAGTGCCCAATGGGAAAGCTGTTCAGCTGAACATGAGGAAATGTGAGACGTGATGATAGAACATACATGTAACTCTACAACTTCCTAAAGCTGTTTTCTCTCTGTCCCCCAGATTCATCATTTTTGCACTTCCACGAATCGGATTGTGACATTGGAGGGTCATCGTCATGTGAATCTGTGCTGTCTCTGAACACTGAAAAAATTCTGGTATGCTATGAAGAACATAATGTACAAAACAATTTTAGTAGATCGTTGAAGTTGCAGATCTCTTTAGTTGCATAACCAGTTAGAATGTAGTTCAGGGAAGTAACTACAAATAGAATCTATTAATCAGTAAGCATAGGTGCCAAGTATGAACAAACTCAAGTTGCTCATAGAAGTATTATTTTGTAGTGCTCCATCATGAGTCTATAGGGCTGTCAACTAATTGAACCTGATGTTTTCACTGAAAGTTAACTTTCACCTCAGTTACTCAACCAGCTAATTTTTCTTTTTTTAGGGGTGCAGGGGCTATGCCTGCAAAAGGGGAAGGTGCATTAGTTTCTACCTAAATAAACTTCCTGAGGTTTACCACAGAATATGCATTACCAGTAGAAGTAATGACTTGCAACTGCTACAGAAATAACATTGTACAAAGATGAGAATTATAGGCTTCAGACCTATTTTGCTAAATGTAATGCAGACATGGCACATGGAGAGTATTCTAACAAAAGTAGAATATTTCTTGGTAGAGAGAGTTCAAGAGGATTATTTTGGCATTTGGGTTTTCTTGCAACACTACCATTAGCCTTTTGATCTTGAACACATGTAATCTTCAGTCTACATCAGAACACAGGTCTGATGTTACTTCTTCAGTCCAGTAGAGTCAGAGGTATTGAAAATCTTGAAATAATTCCTGTATGAATATACAAAGAAGCCTTGAGAAATTTGTAGAAATTATTGGCTATGGCAGATCATGGAAACAAAAATATAATTGGAAGCAACTTCTCCAGAGGTGGCGTTTGGAAATAAAACTGCTGCAAATACACCAAGCCAATTATTTAACTTGAATATTCTCCTTAGACATTATTAGATCAGATATTGGTCAGATCTTCTGTGTAGTCTAGTCCAAAAGCACCAGCAATTCTTTCTAAGGCAGTGAAATTTGTATTAGTTTGTAAGAAATTTCCCTGTTTCAAAGAAAACAGTTACTTTCAAGATAGCAACAATTCAACCTACTGGGATCTGTTGCTGTGATGAACATTCTTCTCCCATTTCTTGAAGGCAGAATGACTCACAGATTTTGCATGTAGAGTTGCAGGATGTCTGACCTGTACCTGAGTTCAGAGTTTGTTGGAGAAGGATGAAACCCCTTTCTCTGCCACCACAGGAACCAAACACTGTTCTGTTACTCTGTAATGACAAAATAGGTGAGGTAGTGGTACTTCTCGTGTTGTCACATGCAGGTCTATAATCCATAGGAAATGACTGTAATGCCAGATTATTTTACTTGCAGTTTATTTACCAGTACCCAGTGTGGAATTATGCTGTATCTTTGCAGTCAAAGGAGTGTAGACCTTTTTCGTAAATCCTTCAAGGAAGAGGTTGTACTCTAGTAAAAACGTTTTGTTTTTTTTTCCTAATGTCAAGACAATTATAGAAGAATAATGTTTTGCAGAATTAAGTATTAAAGATCACTTTCTGAATTAGGTTTTCTGGAGATCACCTGAAGGCCATTAATGATATAAAAGGGTTGTGTTTGATTGTGTGAGATTTGTAAATGTAGGTGGACTGTAGATTTAATTTTCTTACTGTTATACCTGTTGAACTCTGCTCATTCTTGTGCTGTTTTCATTGACTTTTTTTCGAAAAGAGAACTTTTCCATTCTGCTACTGTAGTGGTGCAACAGTAGGTGCAGTAACAATTTGTAGAGTGTTATGGTGCAATGAAGTGCTCATACATTATCTTATTGCAGTAAAAACAAAGTTTGTAAAATCCATTTGCTCATCATTCAGAGCAGACCAAGCTTTCTTCTCATTATTAGATGCACAGGACAGAAACAGTGAAATGGAATTTGACCAGTTACTTTTGCACTTTGTGGATAAGTGAAATATCTGTTTTGTGGACACAAGTAATGTGGCTGCTTTTGATTGGACAGGCAAAAAAACCTTGAGAGGACAGTAGAGGAAATGAGCTGCTTAGTTGAAGCAAAAAAAGTGAACTGAACAGAGAGAGAAATTATTTTTTCCCCCTTCTTGTTTTCTACCACAGTTTGAAAGACCTATTAATGAAATTAATGTTTTGTAATTTTCTAACGTAAACTGCTCTGGTAGGTTTACAACGCTCTCTGGAAAGTACTTGTGAAAATGAACAGCATAGCGTATTCTGTATTTCTGAGGGCTTGTCTTTGACAGTATTGGTTTCTGTAAATGCATTCCTTAGGGAACAAACATCTTAGATGAGACTTCAGTTGGCTGAACAAGGTCTATAACTGATAGAAAGTCACTAGTAAAAGGACAGACTATTTAGTATGGCATTATGAAGTTACACTTTTCTGTATTGGTGGACTGATACTCTTTTCAGTGTTTATTTACAGTGTTTTACTCTTCTGCAGTATCCTTCCCTTTGCAGGAGACAAAGGAATAGTTAATGGAGTAGGGAGTATAAACTTTTATATGAACTAGCATGTGTTTTAGAAAGACTTCCAAAACTTCACGTTAAGCAGTTGTAATACAGAAACATCAGCCACTGGTAAAACACTAACAATATTCTTTCATCTGAAAGGTTTGTTTACCCTTATGTTAGAGAAGAAAACAGCAGCATCTGACTGAAGAGTAGTTTTTCTTCCTGTGGAAGACTGGGGATGAATTTGTGTTGTTGCCTTAGTGCTATCACATTAGTCTTAACTTTGTGATTTAAG
This sequence comes from Scytalopus superciliaris, assembly GCA_013400415.1. Lineage (NCBI taxonomy): Eukaryota > Metazoa > Chordata > Aves > Passeriformes > Rhinocryptidae > Scytalopus > Scytalopus superciliaris. Next base: position 15,822 of record VXBX01001528.1, read on the forward strand.
GCATTTGCTTAGGGATTTAAGACATGGATTTTCTACTAAAATCTTTATTGTTGTTTTCTGAACACTTAAACGTGATGTTTTACAGAGCCAAGCGAAGTTGCTTGCAGAGCAAAAACGATTTCCATTTGCTACTGATAATGACAACACAAATGAAGAATTGGGTAAGATGCCTTATATAAGATTTATGTAGATGAATTATATGCTGATTATCAGCACAGCATTTTGAAAATAAACTGATGATTGCTCAGTAATGCATTAACTTTAAAATTATTCTAAGAAGTCTGAAAATACAGTGAGTTTTCCCTGGTTGTACAGGGAAAATGTTTATCTTGCTAAAATTCTTTCCTGCTTTGTGCAATAGAATTTTTCACTGTGTCTGCTTAAGCAGCTGTTCAAAAAGCATTTTGATTAAATCCTTTTCAACAGGCTTAACCACTTCCTGCTTCCCTTTTACTGTCGTTATTGATGACTAAAACTATTCAAACATTCAGAAGATTTTACCAACGCAATGTGCTTTTTATCAAACATAGATCTTGGATCTGTCTTCCCCTCTCCACACATAGTACCCATCACCACTTACAGGCAGCAGGAAGGCTTTTGGAATTATGTCTTAGGCTGCTACCTGACATTTTTGAAAGCACAGCCAGCATAAAAAAATGGAGACATTTCAAATAAAGCAACAGGAAATACTTTTCTCAAAGTACTTGAGGAAAGTTACTTGCACTACTTCTCCAAACTGGTATCCTCTGTAGGAAACAGAGGTATTATGAGGCAGCAGAGAGATCATTGAAGATGTATGTCAAGGAAAGCAGCAGACAATCTTTTATGTAAGAGCACAGGGACAGTTTATTCCTGTCTAATGAACTTAAAAGAATAAGTATTTTTTTTCTTGACATAATTTCTGCATTCACAGATTTATGTAGAAAAATTCAAGGGCCTAATCTTTTTTTGTATTCCTCTCATACCTAACTATGTTTAGAGAATCCTGCAAGGAATACCAAACTTCTATTCAGCTAAAAATATCTGATGCTTTTAGCATCTGTTCTGTAGACTTGGAAGACTATGCCAGAAGGTCTCTGTCCTCATGTTTGGCATGTAGGCTGGCACCTGCCTACCCACTTTATTCCAAGTATGTCATGGTGTGAGGAGCCTGGGTCCTTCTTGTTTGTGCATGCTACTTTTACTGTTCTGAGAAAAAGTAATGGAAATATATGGGGCATTCTGAAGCAATGTTGGTACCCAAATACTTTGGCTAATGGAACCCTTTGATTTTTAATAAAAAAATGTATCTCCGTGTATTTTTGTAATATTTAATTAAAGATGAAAAAAATAAAGATACAAATTAAAAATAAGCTGACACTGTATCAACTACTAGCCATTAACCTCTTGCCATAGTTTTACAGACATAGTCTATGACCTCCTGCATTTTGCCAAGTATTGAATCAACAAAATAAAGTAGTCATGAACAGACAATTGAGTGAAAATAAGAGTCTTCATCATCTTGCTTCCTCCACTTTTTTGAGTTGATTTTGTTATACATGCCAGCTTTTATGTGTTCTGGATTTGGAATCCTAAAAGTGACACTAATAACTGTATATTCTTGGAGGAGAATGAAATTGTGAAAATTTAGGAGCTTTTCAACCTGTTCTTCGCTCAGCCAATTTTTTTCTCTTTTTTTTTTTTTTTTTTTTTTTTTTGGCAATGCTATGTATTTTTACCAAGTGAAGCTTTTTATGTATCAAGAAAAGAACTTCTATTGCACTCAAAATATTTCCTTCTGCATAATAGAAACACTCCAAGAATGAGACAAGCTCTGAAATAAATACATTTCTTACTTCTCTTTCATTTAACTTTTTCCCTTCTTTAGTGAACAGTGCTTAACAACACTGCCAAAACAATGTGACTGCCTGCATGATAGATAAGTGCCTGTGTCCTATTAAAAATACCTTTATTCTAACTGACTTGTCTCTTCTCATATTTGAATAAATAATTAAGCTAATTTTTTTTAAATAATGGAGTCAGTTTAGTTAATTCAAATAAAGGAAAAACTTATTGTGAGCTAATAAAGATTAGCAAAGTGTGGACAAACAAGTGGAAATTCTCTAATGGAATTATCAAAAAAAGTTAGTCAGTGATAGCCAAGCTCACTTCTAGTTGAGAAAGTATCTAAGACTACTGAATATGGGTTATGGTCCCTTTCCTGATCCTAAGTACTTTAGTAGCAAACATAGACCCTTTCCTGAAAAACTTGTAAAAATGAGAAAAAAAACACAATCAAACCACAAAATCCCCAAAACAATTCCAAAGAACAGAGTATGAATTGAGTAATTGAATACTACATAAGGGTCAAGGGAAGTCATATCATTTTGGTGGAGTTCAGGAATCTTCAGACTACTTTAATCTTCAGTGCAATGCAGAAACTTTTATTAATACAACCAAATTGTAAAATGTATTAAAATCAAGGAATTTTTTTTGCTGTTTTACTTACATTTGTAATGTTTTGTTAGCAATTGCTTATGTGTTGATTGGCAACGGCTTGTATGATGAAGCTATACGACATTTTTCAACAATGCTGCAGGTAAGTTTTCTTTTTGGACCCCTAAATAACTTCATGAAATTATCCATTGCAACATAGGGATTTTACTAAAACAAATGTTCAGTTAAGAATTTTAAAATGAGAGTAATTATTCTACTGTTTTTTTCTTTTTTTTTTCCCATCCAAACATAAGCCACAACGTTTTACAAGCTTCAACTAAAGCTGATATACTGTATTTTTATGTCTAAAAATACTGGGACTGACAGAAGCACGGACCTATTTTTTCATCTAAACTAGTTGAAGTATGCAAATGCAAGCTGAAAGCAATACTGCAAATAATAGCATGTGTTTTTTCTAAAGTGTCATTTGGTTCATACTTGAGTGGAAGGGTGGCAATTTAATGGAATTGTTCCTGGGACTTAATCTGAGGACCAGAATTTTTTTTTTCTTGTCTGCTTTTGTTTTTGTTTGTTTCATTGTTTGATACAGGTGCTTAATGATCTCTTCCTTTGATTTGGTTTTTGGTTTGTTTTGGTTTTAATGTGAGGATTTTTTTTTTACCCTAATGAGAAATCCTACTTCCAACAGCACTTGATTTATGTATTGTTTCCAGTCTTTATTCAGAAGGAAACTTAATATAAGTGAAGATAAGCAAGATACAGCAACTGTAGAAAAATAGTGTGAGAATTGTGTATATAATAGAATACCTCTGCCATCCCCACATCTCAGTTTAAATTAATATCATGCTTATAGTATCCCTGAATGGCTGTATCGTGGTCATGATTGTTCACTCTGTCTTCCATAAGGGAATTTTAACTACATACAAAGTGAATATTAAAACATATAATAATAAAACAGGTTTGCTTAGACACAGTGTTAAACTAGGAAGTTGCCTGATACTGGTGTTGGCAAGTGTAGACTTGCAATCAGCTCCAGTCTGGTGAGCTGCCAGCATTGGTGTGCCACCTATTCTATTGTTTTGTCAAGGTGAGAGTTTGTTTCTTGGGAAGGAGTTTGTTTCTTGGCAGTTGTCCCAGTCAAATAAGACCAGGCCTGTGCTACAAACCTTTTGTAGCACAGCTGCTTTGGTTGCAGGTGTGAAGATAGTGTGATTCCTGACTGGTTTTCAGGGAAGCTGACTGTGTGGGCATTGTTGTGTCAAGAAAACAGTTTTATTGTGTAGTTCCTGAAATTTGTATGGGAAACTCTGGAATAATAACACTGAGCAAGAAGTCTGTTCACCATGTAAGATGCATGTCCCTTAAGTGCCCAGTAGGAAAGTCATGAACTTAAATATAACCTAAGGAAGGTTGGTTTGAATTTTGCAGAACTATTTTTGTAAAATATTGTGTGTATAGTTTTTTTAGTTGCTGTCTGAATATAAATTTCATGACCATGTCACAATATCCTGCTTCCAAATTTCAAATCTCAAGTTAAACTACATACAAAATAAGCTTTGAATGACTGAATTGTGTATTTGTTATCAGTTCAGTGATACCTAATTACCGGTAAGGTTACACCTAATGAAATTTGGGTAATAGAGCACTCTGTTGTGTTCAGAGCTTCTGGTGGGTGGTCACTGGCACTAGAACTGCACTCTGGCTCTTCTACCAGACAGAACTCCATAACAATTCCCTTAAAATGAATTGGAAATTGTGAGCATATGAAAGTATGGACTGTAATACAATCAATTTCTTTGCCTGTCAGCTGTGATGGTTCATTGCTACTTCAGATCAGCTAGAATTAAATACGTGTTGAAGAAAGATAGCTTTTAAAAAAAAAAAATCTAAAACTGAAACAACCCACACCACAACTGAGTATTTTATTTGTTTTAAATCTTAACAGGAGGAACCAGAGCTGGTTAGTGCAATTTATGGACGAGGGATAGCATATGGAAAAAAAGGACTACATGTGAGTATATTAAAATTTAAATTAATATCTGACTGAATTATTTGAATCTAAACTACTAAGCCTGTAGCAGGAGTAGATAGACTGATTAGAATTTGATAAGTGCACCCCAGCGTTCTTCATTCTGTCCTACTTCAGTGATGAGTCCATCCTTTGGTAGGTGTACCATGTAACATAGAGGGATCTCATAGCTCTTACTGTTCAAGCCATGGTTTGCTTTTTGAGACTGTGGAAGTAAAGCAGCAGGTCACAAACATACCAAAGAGAATATGGGCACAATTGTGTCATGGATAGTAAGGCTGTGTGCCACAACTTCTTGGAAGAGTAAGGTAACAGTGTCTTGCAATGGAAAAGCAGAGGTTTATGAAGTCCCACTGAAATAATCTCCACATCTAGTCTGTATTTCAAAATGTAAAAGTCTTTTATTGCAACTTGGAAATATTCCCAACTCTTCCAATTTAGTAGGCTTCATATGGCTTTTGATTGCCTATGCCACTTGATGAGTATACCACCTTGAATTTGTTTAAAAAAAATTGTAAAGTTAGATTACTTAATTACTTAGAGTTGCTGCTCAAACAATTTCCTGAGGAAAAATAAATTTAGAACTTGCTATATAATCACTTTGGATTGTTTTTTTCTAATTAAGTAACTGCTTCCATCCTCCGATTCATTGAGCACTGTATAAAAATTTAGTTAGGCAAGATGGCATCAACCACCAGTACTACTTGGATTAAGTTGCAGACAGTGCTGATGAAAACACTGGTGGGTGTGAGTTCATGTGAGAACTTGAGCCACCTTTGCTTACAGGGAAGGTACTTATGAAGCCATAAACGTAATGTTTATTTGCAGTTATATTAACTAACTATTAGAGGTACAACACAAAGATGATGAGTACAAGCAAAGTTTATTTTTCTTGTTTGTAACTGGTATTATTTTTCAGCTGTTTGTCGAATACTGCATCTTGATGTTAGTGTAAACTGGTACACTTTCAGAAACTTAGCCAATCTAGTTGTCCTTTATCTTGAGAGCATATTAGTCTAAGTATGCACAGTTGTTCACCTTGTTCATTTTTCTCCTCTTCAGGATATGAAAAATGCTGAACTTGCTCTGTTTGAGCTCAGTAGGGTGATCAGTCTAGAACCAGATCATCCTGAAGTATTTGAACAGCGAGCAGAGGTGAGCATTTTTTGTCTCTTTTCAGACTTTTGGAGAATTTGCACTTATACAGTGTTTTCAAGTATTTCTTCACTGATTTAATGACTAAAGCGCTTCTCTGCATTCTGAACATTCCTCCTTTTTTAAAAAAACACACATATTTGCTCTCACTGTAATTTGTGGAATGTTTTTAAAATAAAACGTGGACCATATGGTGTTGCTATAGCCAACAGAATGGCATATATTACATTGAAGTTTTCAGTTTTTAACAGACTATATAGCGAGGTCATACATGTTTGGGATTTTTTTTTTTGTATGGAATGAATTCAAGTGTCACTTGAACCTTACTGTTTGCAGCTACCATCACCTTAGTAAAGGTACTGTTAGTACTAGTTGTTAAAATGCCAAACTTAAAAAGTACAAGTTTTTAATGAAATGTTTAGCGTTCATATTTGTTCATGTAAGTTAAATATAATTCCAATTTTTCTTTGACTGACTTGTTTTTAGTTCAGAATGCTAGGTTTCTGCACATTTCTTCTGTTATTTGTGATGTTCATTTGCATTGATATTTTTGAGAAAAATGCTTTCAGATTTTCTCTGTGAGAGAAGTTTAAAAGTGGTAAGTACTGAAATCTATAGTGGAACTTTCCAGCCTATTCTGGCAAACACAGTTTTTCTGTTACAGCTGAACACAGAAAAGAATAATCTTCGTATTTCTAAAACAAATCTATTAACTCTGCTCTAAACTGTGTTTTGGTTTTATACTCCTAGATATTGTCCCCACTGGGACGAATCAGTGAAGCATTATCTGATCTTACCAAAGCTATTCAGCTACAACCATCAGCACGGCTCTACAGGCATAGAGGTACCCTTTACTTCATATCTGAGGTTAGTGGATTTTGGCAACTCTGTTTGGGTTTGGTTTGTGGAGATGTTGTTGATTATTTTGTTGTTGTTTTTGTCAGTTGTTACTTTTGTTACATTCTTTCCTGTTTAGTAAAAAAACCTCAGAACAGTCTAACAACAAAAGCCCTGATTCTCCTCTAGAGGAATTTTTGACAGTTCAGAGGTATTCTTTGAGTATTTAATCTGCATGTCTGTTTAATCCAGAGAATCAAAGGGCAAATGCACATTTGCATGCACATTTCAGATTTTTTTGTGTGTTTGAAGAGTAGGATATGTATAAAGATTTTTACTTGATTTGTAACGTACAGCTGCATTTAATTAGGATTGGTAAACACCACTCTAAAAAGAAAAAAACTTATGGCCAAGGCAGTAGGTGCTCTACATACCTAAAACCCCCCACTCCTCACAAAAAACAAACAAAAAAACCTCCTACAGAAATACTAGCATCCTATTTTGCAGTGTAATCTCTGTGGGGTTTTTTAATGCTTTAATGTAAAACAAATAACTATCTTCAAAGATTGTGTGAATACTAAATACCTGATTTCCTTCTTGATTATTCTGATTTCACTGTGTTTCCAGCTATTTCTCCACTTACTTCACTGTGTTTTATATAGCACTTGCTGTAAAAGTTGGAAGTGTGTTGTGTATTCCTTATTCTTTGATGTTCTGATTAGGAGTTGATAATCATTGCAGTTTAGCACTGAGGCTGACTTCAAATATTAAACATAGTTCAGTAGTTTACTTTTATGAAAATAACAGCATGTATTCCTCTTTATTTTCTCTGTCATCTAAAATCTACTTTATCACAGGATTATGCAACAGCCCATGAAGATTTTCAGCACTCGTTGGAACTGAACAAAAACCAGCCTATAGCTATGCTTTATAAAGGCTTAACCTTTTTTCACAGAGGACTCTTGAAGGTAAAGCTGTATTAAATAATAGCTCATGTGGAACAATACCCTCTGTTTGAAGTTACTGCCATAAAATAGTAGAAATATTATAAGTGTTGATCTGTTTATTTTCTCTCACATAAGGAAGGCTTTTTAAGGCAAAAGAGTGCAACCAAAATGAAAATGTGCCATTGCTGACTGTAATACTTCATGGTATGACATGTAAATACTGCTGGTCTTGCTGGACCAGCTGGATCACTAAATCAGTGATAACTGACAAGTTTATGGAGTGCTTTGAAAGATGTTTGTATTTGGCACCTCTACTAATAGTTGTATCGTTATGTTCAGAATTTCAAAATGAAATGGAGATTCTCTAGGTTTTGGGAAGGAGAAAGGGATGAAAAGAAAAATAATTCTAAATTCCTCCTTGAGTAAGCTAGAAGGTAATCATGGAAACTGCTGGTAAAGAGCCCTGCATTTATGCATATTTATTTCTGTTATATGTTATTTCTGGGACACTGGTATCTAAACTGAGGGAACATAGGTCCTCCCTCAGTTTTGAAAATCAGCAGGGAAGTAAGTTCTTCTCATACTTTTTGTACTTGTTCACCATTTTGTGACTCAAAACTTCTCTGTGTTTCAGGTGTAGTAATATTGCACCTGTTTCTTGCTTGTAAAATATTTAGAGATACTGCTGCCATTTTTCACATGGGAGAGTAATGAGTCAAGTTGTCTGAAATCCTCAGTTTGAAAAGTGAAGATGCGACTGTGATTCCTAAATTCCAACAGTGAATTCCAAGAATTAAAGGGGTTTTTTTTAAACCTCTGCTAATAGCTTGGGATTTTAGTTGGTGTGTGAAGAAATCCTGACAGAACCTGGAGGACAACCCAGGACTTCTGAGTTTCAGTCCACTATCTTTTATAGGCAGTCACTGTTCTTTTTTTTTATTCCCTTTTTTTCCAGCAGTCTACTACTTCAGTTTTAGTACCCAAGCTGGTATTTTTTCCATGCTCTCAGTGTATTGTGTGAGAGCTTCAGGCAGTCATTGAACTTACTGTCTGTATCTTATTGCAGTCAGGTGACTTACTTGCTGATAATAGTCTGAATTTTTGATATAGGCAACAGACCTCAGAAAGCAATGATGATAATACAGCTGACAAAAATAAATGCTGTCTCAATTTGCAAAATAGAAATAAAGTTTTGTTGTTACATGTATGCACCACCACCTCCTTCCCCTCAATTTCTTTTCTCTAAGGAAGTATGCTCCCCTTCTAATACTCAAGTTCATTGAGATTATGGCTGAGTGGCTTTTCATCCCCAGGTACACCTTAGCTTCCAGTCAAGTTCAGACTTCCTCTGAAAGGAAAGCCATACATGGCTTCTCTTAGGCTTGCTGAAAACTGAGATTTGGGATGAGGGTAGCAGAGTGAAAAGATTGTTTTGGTCACTGCTTTTTGGAGTCATTATCTTGGGTTTAAAACTTATCTAGAGGACATGAGCCTATTAATAATGGTAGGTGATTGTCTTACATTTGTTGTTCAGTAGGTATTTCTGTGCATGTTGTAGTGCTTAGAATATATTTGATAGTTTTTCTAAATAAGAGTTTTTAAATCTACTGAAGATACCAGTGATTCGTTCCTTATAGCATTTAAATTATTGCACAATAAACTTCAAGATACTTTTCAGGTATTCCTTAGTAATGAAAAATAGTTGATTATGCCATCCTTAATTGGAAGTCTCAGTATTGTGTATGCCAATTAGTATAGCCAGTACAGTTTGAAAAGCTGAATTCTTAATGAAATTCTTCGAGGAGGAAGATTTCTTTAATCATATGCATATATTTTTAGCTTTTATTTTTATTATATTGTATTCCTCACAGCAGCAGTACATGCTGTTGTGTGAAGGTGATCACTTACTCTGTAATCCCTTGAGAGTGGTTGCTAACTGTGCAAATAACAAATAATGCAATAAAACAGTTAAAGGCAGAGTACAGATTTGAAGGAGTCTTTTGGACTCCAGAAATTAAGAGGTGCATTATGAAAGAAGAAGGAAGACTGTAGAGACTGCTTTGCTGTAGGGACCAGACTGAGCTTTGAAACCAAACTCTGAATTCTATTAAAATGTTAAAAGAATTGCACATTCCCATAGGATATTAGGCAAAGGAATTCCAGCTAAATCTGTCATTACTGTAAAGAACATTTTAGTATTTCATTTTTTATATTATGATTATTACTCTATAGATTTTGTAATAAATGTATGCCTTGTTTGTACCTTCCAAAGATTTTGATGAATACCTGTAAATCCATGGCTAGTAACTACTGAGGATGTTGAAATTTAATCAGTGTAGTAAGTAACAATTTTTTCTGTTGGTCCCTTTCTGTAGGAAGCTATTGAATCATTCAAAGAAGCTCTGAAGCAGAAAGCAGACTTCATAGATGCATATAAAAGTCTGGGGCAAGCCTACAGGTAATTGCATTTGGGAGTAGTTTTAAAGTCAGATTTCTATCTGATTGTGTTCTTTAAAAGTTTTATACACTTGTTACAAAATCGTGCGGGATTAAAGGTGCATTTGGTAGCTCCTACAGTTGGTATGGGTCTGTCAGGATATGTTCAATATAAATAAGCTCTAGTTTTGCTTTGTATTTTTAATTCAGTCTCCTGTTTCTCATTGAGTCTCCCAGACTCAAAAGTTAGTCAAACGGCAATTTTCATTAAGAAAGTGTTTTGTTGGTGGACTTGTACCTTATTTACCACAGTATCTAAGTTCAAAATGCAATGTAGAATCACTGATTTCCCCAAGAATTTTTCTGTGATTCTTATAGGGGTTTGCAAGTACTTTCAAGGTGCTAAATTTAGTGCAGTAATTTAGTCTGAAAGATGAGCAGTTGCTTTCTTAGGTTTCCAGTAAATGCTTTAACTTTCTTGTTTTGTTTTTGGATGTGGGACTGCCTCCTAGTTGATCAGCTATTCTACCCTGTGCCCAAGAAACCTTAATTTGAATAAGTTTTATTTTGAAGGAGAGTAAAAAGCAAGCCTTAAAATGTCTCTCTCTTTTGCACTGCATTGTTTTATATACCAGAAGTTACTTAATCAGAATATTCCTAATCTGCTTAAACTTGTTGCGTTTATTACCTCTCAGTGTCTTGTGCCTCCAAAGGTTCTCTGATCCTCAGGAAATAGTGGAGGCAGGAGTTTTTAAAGAACTTAATGTACAAAACACAGTTACTGCTGACTCTTCTGTAGGCTCGGCAGTTAGAGATGCCAGAGACTGAATAGAGTATTATTTAATAGCTGAGTACACTGTAACTAGTGGCTAACTACCATAAGTCTGATTTAATTCCTCATGAACACTCAGGCCTTAAAACAGACAGACATAATAATCTCATTTCCTCAGGACACAGTTAACTTCAGCTATCACGTTCTTCTTTCTTTCTACAATATTTTCTCCTAAGTTCATGCTCTCTCTCTTTTGCATCAAGTAAGTTTTAAATACAATGTGTAAAAATACCTTTTGAAGAATTGTTTTTAAATGAAAGTAGACAATTCTTAGCCTGATTTGGCTTTCTGTGAAGCACAAGTTACAGTTTGTTGCTGATTTAAATCCTCTTTCAAATGTGGTGACTTCAGTGTTCATGCATTTATTTTGAACCAAAGAGCTGTTGTTAACCACTATTCTGCCTAAAAATTCTGTTTGGCAAATGTATTTAAAACTGTTAAATCTTGGGGGTTTTTTTCTAGCATTGCTCTTGTTTGGATTAATTTTGTCTAATATAATTTGATGCGGAAAGAATTTGTTAAAAGAATCGGTGTACTGGATTAAAAAAAATGAAGTTCATTTAAGTTGTATACTATTTCTGTTTTAATTTTCTCATGACAGTTTCTTCAAGACTATTTTTACTGCCTGTTTACATGTACAGCTGTGCTGCACATGGAGAAATTTCAACCAGTACATTTTTGGTTAGTTTCAGTTTTCAAACACCATATGCTTTCTTCTTATTCAGCATTTAAATAGTTAGTAAATTTTTAAAAACATGCTTATACTTAGAAGTTTAAAAAAAACCCATAAAAGATAGTGTTTTCCAAGAATGCTTTCTGTGGAAGTTTTGTTTATTTTAGTTTCTGAAGAAATAGCATAGGTATGTGCTTTCAGAGTTTTATGTCTGCTGAGGATTGGGAAGATTTGTGATCTTGTGGGATTGTATTTCAGAGTACATATTTCTGTGAATAAAAAACTCCGTGCAGCTGTTTTGCTGTTACCACAGAAGAATAGTTGCAAAATTACTGCTCTTGTTATAGAAATTTTCCATTAGTAGTGTTTCTCTTTAATGATATCCCCCTTGGACACATTAAAGCAACCTTTAACAAGTAATTTTGTTGTCTCTGTTGCCTTCTTTATTTTTCACTTTCCACTTTATGGAATCACCTAGAGAGCTTGGCAACTTTGATGCTGCTACTGAGAACTTCCAGAAGGCTTTAATGCTAAATCAAAATCATGTTCAGACGTTACAGCTCAAAGGAATGATGCTTTATCATCATGGTAGCTTAGATGAAGCACTAAAGAATTTTAAGGTAAGCAGCCATAAGTAAATAAAAAATTAAAATGTTTTAACAAGGACTTATATTCAACAAGTGCAATAAAATGGATGCATTTCAAAGTTTTTCTTTCTGAATGTGTGTGTGCATTTACACTTAAATTATTTTTTGTGCAGTCTTTCTTAAAAGATACATAAAACTTTAAAGTTTTTAATTAAAAATGGTATTTTGCTAAAACTAAGATAGTTTCCCTGTTTTGTGTATTTCTGAAATCAAACTCTGAAATCACTTTGGTTTTTTTGTTTTTTTTAAACTGATAATTGTGTTCTTGCTAATATTTGAGTTGAAATCTGAAGTTTTTTCATATCTGATGAAAGATTAAATGTACTAGTCTTTGTAATTTTAAACTTAAAATAAGTTCCAATGTTTATCTAACTTTTCTGGAGTATTTTCTTTTGAAGAATTCTGAATATGTTGCAATTTATTTAGCTTGCAAAAATATGCATGTTGCCATAGTTAAACAAAATCTTGCCTATCTGTGGGCATTAAATAACTGCCTTATTTTGTAGACAAAACAAAAAAGGCACATGTTAATCATATGTCCACATCCCCAAAAGAAGGAATGAAATAAGAAGTGGAAATTATTCCATCCCTTTCTAAATGCATCTGTGCTAATCCCAAGGAGAATACTTTGTGTGCATTACTGCATATTCATCTTATAATACAATTTGTAGATACTGGTGTAATTGAAAAAAATGTTTCAACTTCCAAGATGGAGGTGCTCTTCCAAAGACATGTAATTGCTAGAACAATCAGAGTATTCATTTCTGAATGATAAATATGAATTTACTATGTGTTTAATGTAGGGTGAATTGTTGACTACCATAGAAGTGTACTAATGTATGAAGCAGGGAAGAGTTGAATGAAAGAAATGGCACAATATATATGTACATCTACCTAACTAGCCAAAAATTACTTGCTACGAATATTGTCAGGAGCATATTTTTTCTAATTTCATCCAGTTAACATTGATATTTCTGTAGTGCTAATATTGTTAGAGCAAACATGATCTGTCTTCATAACAATTTGAAGTGTGCAGAGCACATTTGCGCTGGTAGGAGCTTTTTCCCTATAGTAAAGCTGAAAATACTTTCTTACCTTTGTTAGCAGTTTAAGTGCTCAGCATTGTTTGAAAGAAAATGGTAATGGAAGTGGATCTTAATAATCTTTTCATGAGGTCTTCTGACCGGTCTGGTTAAATGATTTGAAAATACTGTTTCTCTCTCTTGATTTATGGGTGCTTTGTTCCTGTGATCTCCTAGAGATGTCTACAGCTAGAACCATACAATGAAGTGTGCCAGTACATGAAAGGTCTCAGCCATGTTGCAATGGGACAGTTTTATGAAGGCATAAAAGCTCAGACCAAAGTTATGTTAAATGATCCACTACCAGGACAGAAGGCCAGCCCGGAATATCTGAAAGTGAAGTACCTCCGAGGTAACTTGGAATTGTTTGAGTGTTTTTTTAATTTCCTTAGATGCTTCAAGAACCCTAAAAGTGCAAGTTTGCTTATTGTTATGGCCAATTTAAAGCCATGTCTTGAAAACTGGCTAATAGCAGGATTATATTTATCTAAAAATAATGGCTTAGTAAAGTCACATTGTTTAACTGAGAAACATATAGTCTGGTTACTGGTTTTGCATGATGACATAAGTAGACTGATTATGCAAACAGTATTTAATTTTATTTCTTTCCTCCAGAGTATTCTAGATATTTGCATGCACATTTGGATACCCCTCTTACAGAGTATAATACTGATACAGATCTTCCTGGAAACTTCAAGGACCACTGGGCCAAAAATCTTCCTTTTCTTATAGAAAATTATGAAGAACAGCCAGGGTTACAGCCACATATAAAGTGAGAAATTTTTCTTTTAAAGCCTACTGTAGATATGGGAGGTTTTTTTTCAGTTTGACTTTTTAAAGTGCCATTCTGAGGCAGTAACAATGTAAATATTTAATATTATATGAAAGTACAATTCCACTGAGTGTATAAACCCTTTTTAGATCATAAAAGTTGGTTTATCTCATAAAAGAGGAAGAATTAAACTTAGGATGATTTTCTTCACCTCTGTCTTCACATAATAATATTCACATACTGTTGTTTCATATTCTATGGCCTAACTCTTCTATTTCTTTTTTTCTTGGTATTAGCATTAAGGGATAAGCTTGAGATGCTCAGTGTAGTGTTACATAGTACCCTTATTACAGCTTCTTGTTGAGTGTTATGTTTTTATTTTGTTATAGATGTATTTTCTAGGTACTTACTATGTCTTTAATGGCAGCTGGGTTTCACTGGGAAAACCTTCTCCCAGAGTACCTTAGATAACCAGTGTTTTAGGATGAGAGTAACTTCAGTCAACAAAGCGGGGGATTTACTAGAAAATACTTTAAAATTATGTACCTAAAAGCAAGATAGCAGTTTCTCCTGCTCTGAAAGAATTTTGATACATTGTCATGTATTCACTTTGTGCAAAAAAATTGCGCCATTAAAAATTTATGGTTTTGTGTATATGGAATAGAATGGCCCCTTTTTAGCACAAGAAGCTTTTACAGAATTATGGGATAGCTTAATAAAATAAGATTTCCAGTGTCTGTACATAACCTTATCTATAAGTTAATCAGGGTGAGTGTAACAGTGAAGGATAATGTATTACCTGTGAACTTTATTTAGTATCACTTATTATGAGCAGGTCTGAAGATGAAATACTGGTTGTGACAGTAATAAGATCCACCATTGAATTCAGTAAAACTGAATTAATTTGAGATACTGAGCATAGCTGCCACGTCCTGTGTATGTTCAGTGGGCTGGGAGGAGGAGTGAGAATTTTTTATACTACTTTTAAATGTTTCTCACACAAATGATTTTGATTTGTAAAACACAGATTAGTTTGTCTAATACTTTCAGGACTTTTGTTACCAAGTTATGTCTGATGTGTGTTTTTCTCCTCTGTAAGAGATGTGTTATTTCAGAATTTTGAAAGCTATAAGCCTGATGTGCAAGAACTCATATGTGTAGCTGATCATCTAGGTTCGATGATGCAATATGAGACACCAGGATTTCTTCCAAATAAAAGGATACATAGAGGTACACTGAAATTCTCTGTAGATTTGAGTCGGGGGGAAAAAATCAATGTGGTGATAATTGAATGCTATGCTTTTTGTGCTGCAAATCAGTTTTATGTTCTGTTTCTTTCAAATCAGATAACAAGTTTAAAATAATCATTATGTCAGCAGTTTCTTGACCTAGCTGGAGACTGGAAGTCATTATCTACTAGATTTCATTGATATTGTCAATTCTTTATGTGTAAATATGTTGCTTTCCTGCTTCAGTTTTCCTGTCTGTAGAAAAAGAAGTGTTTGTCTCTAATTGGCTTTCTGTTTCTGTTGTTGGTCCCTCTCTTCTCCTCCCTCACCTCAGCAATGGGATTGGCCACTCTAGAAGTAATGCAAGCTGTGCAGCGGACCTGGGCAAACTCCAAAGTTCGGATGAATGGGAAAACCAGACTGATGCAGTGGAGAGATATGTTTGATATTGCTGTAAAGTGGCGAAGGTAATGGTAAAAGAGGAGAGAGAACAAGCCTTATGTTGTTGTAATAATGATGCATGCTTCAGCTAACCAAAGGGCTGAAGTCATGGAGGAGAAAATGAACACTTGCTACCATTCTGCAGCTAAAAAGTGTTTTGATGAAGGATGGTTTAGGTGCAAGGAGTGCACTTCTGAAAACACTCCACTTTTCTTTTCTTATACAGGAAGGAAAGAGGTGGGAGTAGCATTTTCTCCTTGAAGCAAAGCTGAGAAAAAACATAGGATTTTTCAGCTAAGGCAAACAAAACCTAACAGTTTCAAACTACAGAAACATAAAATGTTTGAATAGTATGGTTTTCATAAGAAAAAGCCCCTGTGTTTCAACACAGCATTATTTTTTGTGATGTGTGTATTCTAGATTTTGCCTAAAATAGTTCTGTCTGTGACCAAAGCTCTCTTAAAAATGCTAAGTGGAATGAAGTATGTCCCAGTGTTAATGTCCTTTGTCTTTATAGGATAGCTGACCCTGACCAGCCCGTGCTTTGGTTGGACCAAATGCCTGCTCGAAGCCTTAGCAGAGGTTTCAATAATCACATTAACTTAATCAGGTACGAGAATTTTACCAAACAGCATTCCCACACACACTAAGGGATTGTACCAAAACTTACCATCTGTTTGTGAAATAGCATCTTACAGTAATAAATGTATATATATGTATTGTTTTACTTTCATATTTATTTTATGTTTTCTAGTGGAACATTTGGGGGTTTTGCACTCAAATTTTCCCTCATTTTTCCTGAATGTCACATGTACAACTGAGTTATAGCAAGGTCTAACAAGGATCCAGAATATGTATATTTTTATGTTCTGTTTTTAATTCCCTTAAATGTAAAAATTTGATTAAGTTTATCATAGTTGTAATTTTTGAAAATGCTGCTTCTCAAAGGTAGTGCATCAATAATGAAATGATGCTGTTCTGTTAGCTTTAATACAAATTTACAGTGGAGAGGAAAAACATAGTTCTTATAATTGTTTTCAAAGCAGGTCAAAGTAAAGCAAAAATGACAAAATAAGTAACCTGTGAAAGGTAACCATTGCACTTTCAAATAAAGGTAAAATTTAAAAGACTTGACCACTGTTGTACGTTCCATCTTCTCCCATGCTGCAAAACTTTGTATTGTAGTCATGACAGTGCTACCTCCCCTGAAGCGGTACAAGTGTGAGAGAGTCCATGTGGCAACATCACTGTCAATCACAGGAGCAGAGTGTGTTTGTGTAAGCAGATATGTAGCCAGGTTTCATCTTATTCCACCCCCTCATGGGAAATACTGAATCTTTGATCTGTCATTATGCTTTTATATCTATCTCTTTCTTCCCTGAGAAGCTGTATTGGAAAAGGAGGATAAGGGAAGCAAAGCCTTCTCAAGAATTATTTCTGACAGAGAAAAACAGTCATATTTTAAGTTTCACATGCAGAGGCAAGTGAGAATTTGTCCTTGCTCTTCCATCCACTCTGTGAAACGGACCCTAGCAGCTTCTGCTTTACTTCATGGAGTCGTTAATGTAGCATTAAACTCCAAAGCAGATCAGTAGTTGCCTTGCAGGATGTCCTGCTTCTTGCACAGTCTTACGGTCAGGCTTCTCTCTTCCCTCAAGCCAAGTCTTGTGTTTGGGCTTCAACCTGTGTCCATCTTTATTGTTGCTGCATTTCTCTCTGCTCATATGTATGATGCAGCAGAAACCACAACCATCTGTACTTTGAGACGGGGATGTATTCAATATCTTACCTGTTTCTTCATGGGTTTATTTTTAAATGAGGGAGTAAAAGCTTAATTTCTAGGTGATCTCTGCTGGCAGAAAGGCATTCGTGTAACAACATTTATTTAACATCCTGAAAATAATACTGAACATTTAGTCTAGGGAAATGGGTCCTTGTGCAAGATCTCTCTGTCACGAACTCTGTTTTGCCTAGCCAAAGTACTTTACTTGTTTTCCTTTCATCAGAGAATGCTGGCAAAACTCATGATGTTCCAGCTGTTTTAGTCATTTACTAGACATCTGAAATATGCTTTGCAATCATTCAGAACTGTAGGCCCACAGTGGATCTAGTTCTAACCTTTTGATTTTGGCTCAGCTTTGGCTTTTGGGGATCTCATCAGCATTTGGGTTGTGCTTTTTTAATGGTTATGGCGTGGGTCTTTGAAAATTATTGATTTGGCATCTTTTTGGAAGAACCAGTAAATTTGAAGGAGCATAGTTACAGAGCCTTAGATGTTGATCATACTTTAGTACTGAATAGCAATTGAATACTTTTTGATTCTGGAAACCTGTGCTTGTTTGATCATTCTCCATCCCAAACAATAGCTGCTTTCCTTGATCAGCTTTCTGTTGTGATTTGTTTCTGCTTTTGGATTCCATCCTGATGATCTCACATGACATGAGAATTAAAAGAAATGAATGCGTTATGTGGTAGCGGTTTTTTTTAAAAATCTATTTTACTTTTGAAGCCTGTTCTAGTTCATTATGATTTCTAAATGACAATTTCCTCTTAATGAATTATGCATATTTGTATAATCTCCTTCTTACATTACTCAGCTTGTAAAATGGCTTCTGATTAAAGATTATAATAGGCTACAGAGCTAACACCTTTTCGTTGATAATTGAGATAACTTTACAGTCGTTTGACTGTCCTTCAGGAAGATATACTTTGCTTTATATTTGGGTTATGATTTCAAAGTTATTCTGATACCTGTATGACTAAGGCTGGGTTCTTTCTGTAGAATGTCTACATGAAAGCCAGGTGTAACAATAGATTTAGGCTGACAAATATCAGTCTTCATGGTTATTATGTATACAAAGATAAAAGCTGTTCAGTCAAATAAGAACTGTAACAATATCACCTGGGTGTTCTAGTATTTGTAACACATCTAGTCATGCTGAGGTCGAGTAGTATCTAGGTTTTATTTGGTCTGAATTTCACCCCAGGAACTTCTGTGGACAGAAATACTTGGATTAGATATCTGTTAGCGTAACCTTTTTCTTTATTCTGAATTCTTTGCTTTGAAAGTCCATTACTGTTCAGTAATTCCTGTCAAATGAGTCTTCTCATGGAGGCACTAGCATTCAGTATCTGCTGGATTCATTTTTTTTTCCTTTCCAGAATGGCAAAATGATTGGAGTGTGTCAGCATACAAAACCTTTTTGTTTGCTTTGAGTCAATATGGAGACCTTTTTAAAAGATTTATTAGAATGATCTTGCAGTTCACAGTGTTTGATAGGCTTTCAGATCGTAATGTTCTCAAGATGCAAGTATATCGTCTTTCTTTGTTGGCCTATAGACAAGGGCAACTTTGGCTTATCTTCTTTCTGGCTTAAATGATCAAAGCTAGCAAGCATTTAAAGTTGAGAAAATGTTTTTGAAAGCTCAAGTTGTTTTCATAGACAAAGCAAGGATTTGGGATCAGCTAAACATTAATGATATACTTAATGTTCTTATAAATAAAAAAGATACTCTGGAACACTGTGACTTGCTAAATCTTGGTGGTAGTGTTTACTAAACAAGGGAGGAAGAGCAGCAATAAACACAAATCAGTTTCAACCACCCACCAAAGGCCTTTCTTGGTACTACAGCCTCTAGATGGCCTTATAGAATGATAGGTCTGGTTTGTATTTTCCAAGATGACACGAAAGGAAAATCCAGTTCCTTATACTGACATGCTACTGCCTGTTGTACAGATATTTTAATAGTTTTTTTAATACAGATGGAAAATGATGGGACGTACAACAAGGGCAAATTATGTATATAGATTTGTCTTCGCTCTTCCGCTTTCCCTACCTCCCTTTCCTTTGTGCAGATAAGTGTACGTGTTCTAGTTCTGTTCAGTTTTTAACAACTGATTCTGCTGGTTTTCTGAGACTAGGACTACTAAGGTGTCAGACTGTTGAGTGAGACATTAGACAGGGACTTAAGCTGCCAAAGATCACTTAGAGTGGAAAAAAAAGGCTAGGTGTACATACCTTCCTGTGATTGACAGTGGTTTTGCTTCCTCAGAGACCCATAACATTTGCTTTATAAAATCTTGTTTTGTAGACTGGGAGAAGAGGAAGGACTGCTACAAATGCAATAATGGTATGTAATTTTCCCTCTCAGAGTGGTTATAATCCTAACAGATTTCTACCACATTTTAATATAATTTTTTTTCCTTAGTAGTCCAAGGGAAAAAGCAACACCTTTTTAATGCTTTTGTTTTACAGTTACTACTTTTAACTGTTAAGAGTCAAAGCAAAATTACTTCAATACAGAGGGACATAGGTGAATAAGGGAAAAAGTATGTGGACTGTCAGAGCAGATCAACATCTGTATTGTCTGATACATAAACTGGAGAGTGTTGGTTCTTTAAATAAATGTGCAGATTGAGAATTCCTTTCTAGTTCTGCAATCTATGAGTCTAAGGAAGATTATATTCTTCTGCAAATTGATAATTATCAAATAAGATTTACTGGAATTAGGCACATTGAAAACATGGAAATATGCATTAAAATGTAGTTTATCATAGAACAATTCTTATGATACATGAGGGTTTTTTAAGTTCACTATGTAATCTATATTTAAAATGGGGGATTGGGAATTCACCACACAGGTAAAACTCTAGTTCATTCCTTTAATTTACAGACCATCTGTGGATAAAATTGTGTGAAGTATTAATGAGTAACATTTGTGTCTTAGCCCTGGAATGTTGAGTTGAAAAACAAGACTTCAAAAAAACTTTTCTCTTCTTTGTAGGGGGCAGGTCATTAACATGCGGTACCTGGAGTACTTTGAGAAAATTCTTCATTTTATCAAAGACCGGATCCTTGTTTATCATGGGTAAATTACTGATGGGGTTTTTTTCCCTGCTTCACTCCATTGCTAATACTGATCTGAAATTTACATAATAGTGATTTTAGAAAGTCTGAGGGAATTTTTTTTCCCCGCAATTTTAGGAAGTTCTAGTTTTCTTAGTTGTCTATAACTTATTTCCTATTGAAAAGGCAAAATACTATTCATTGGCACATAGAGTAACATAAACTAATAGGAAAAAAACATTGTGAATTACAGTGTGAATTTGTAGCCACAATTTTGTCATAATCAGTTTTCTCAGTTCTTTCTGAGTATATGATTTATTAAAGATGGTTGGTTTCCTTCTGGTAGAATCAAGTACAGTTTCTCTGACTATTGAGATTAATTTATTAAATAGTAGGAATGAGGAAAAAAGAGAGAAGAGGATATGGAAGTTAATTTTTATTGAAACTGGTCTTAGAAAGTAGTTTTAAATGAGCAGAGAGACTTTACTACCTGTTGTTACATAGATGGGTTGGTAGATGTCCTGGAACTGAAGGCAGTTACAGAATTTTGAATGAAACAATGTGGCAAAAGGTAATGTGAAAA
The DNA here is from genome assembly GCA_013400415.1 of Scytalopus superciliaris. Taxonomy (NCBI): domain Eukaryota; kingdom Metazoa; phylum Chordata; class Aves; order Passeriformes; family Rhinocryptidae; genus Scytalopus; species Scytalopus superciliaris. Next base: position 36,768 of record VXBX01001528.1, read on the forward strand.
TTGATGTTGGCATCTCTTTCAAACTTCTATCAGTTTTGTGTGAGGAAAATAACTGTCCCATCTGTGGCTCAGTATTCTGATAATATTAAAAACTAAGAAACTCTTTTAGCTTTAAGCCCTCTATTTCTTTTCTTTGGCCTGGTAACCCATAATAAATATGGAGCTCTGTTTTTTAATCTCGTTATTCTACTTAAATATCAAAAAATGAAAGTGCATAAAATCCCTATAGCTGTTGAAAACATGTAAGTTTTAGAAAATTGGCCGTAGTTGCTTGAAGTATGTACCTCCTGTAGTCCCTGGAAAGTCTGTCCTCTATTGGGAGGAAGTTTGTTAAGTTTCTTCAGAGTAAATCAGCAGCATTTGACCTTAAACCAGAGCAATTTGTGCTGTGATTTTTAAAATAATTATGTTCTTAAAATCTGGGTGTACAGTAATTAATAAATAGTAGAAGAGTAGTTCCAACAGGTTTTTTCACAGTCCAGCTGTGCCTGCATCTGGAGTATTTACTTGCCTTTGAGGCTACACAGATGCACATGTTTTTTGAAGAATATTTTTAACATTAACTCTATTCTTTTCCATCTTTCCTTATGAAGAAGCCCCTGCCCACATGCATTCATGCAAACAGTGTTTGATGCTTTAGAGTGGCAAACAGCAAGACTAAGACGGAGTAGTTGATTAGAGTAAGAGAAACCTGAAGTTGAGGCTTGAAGCTGAAAAAAATAAGCTGAACTGATACAGGAGATGACTTCTTGAAAAATAGGAGAGCATGTGGCTAAGTGTAAAGGAACTAGTTTTAAGAAAAGAAATAATTAACTTCAAATAACTTAACTTCACTATGACTAGTTAGGTTAAAGGTAGGTGAAATTGCAGAAATGCTACATGTGTTCAACCACTGTATTCCGTATTTAATTTTTTTCCAGTGCCAATAATCCAAAAGGACTGTTAGAGGTTCGAGAAGCTTTGGAAAAGGTGCATAAAGTAGAAGATCTACTTCCCATAATGAAGGTAAATTAAAGAAAAACCCGAAAATACAATAAAAATAATAAAATGTGTTCTGGGAGATAGCCAGTTCCTCAGAATAAAACCATTCTGTATAAACTTAAAATGAGTAACTGGAAATACTAGCTCAGGTTATTCCAAATCTGCAATATGAAGGGTTGGGCCTTCCCTTTGATATATGTGAACAGGTGATGTGTATTTGAAATCCTTGGCCTAACTGAATTGGTAATGAAATGATGGGAAAACAAAATATGGAATGTAATTCTTTGAAGTCAACCTTCTCAGCCAAGAGGGCTTGTGGTCAGATCCGCCACAGTGGGCTCGCAGTATGCCCCAACAGTAGGAAGGAAAAAAACTGAATGAAGTGTCTGAAAGATTAAGAACATGGAAGCTCTTTTTACTTTAGATTCATTGGTGCAGGTCGGTGTGTGGTGGGGCTGGCAGGGGAAGACAGGGGAGCAGTTGTCCTTAGTGACTGGTAGCTGAATTGAAATCCCGGATAATGTTCTTGAGCTTTGGAACACTTGTCTGAAAAGGAGTGGGGTATCCTGCAGGTTTTCTTTGTGCTGGTGGTGGTGTTTGTAGAAAGGCTTTGGATATATGACCTGCAAAATGATTTATACTCCTATCTCAAATTAAGTATAAAGTATTCCCCTTGAGCTGGATTTAGGTAAAAGGTTTTCCCACTCTCCCCACACTCCTCCAAATTAATCTAGGATGAGCAGCGTGTAAATATTTGAGTTTGGGGAATGTTACAAAGTATATCTTTTTAAAGGATTGGAGAGGATTTAGAGCAGAATAAAATTTGGGAAGAAACAATCATTCTAAACAGAGACAAACACATTACTTTCTTATCATGTGTGTCTGCATTGCAATTTTGTATCTAAGCAGAGTTGGCTGGTTGCCACAGAACAGAGCTCTCTGAAGCGACATTGTTGCTACTTCAGATAGGCTGGGTTTGGATTTGTGCACCGGAATAGTGGGGCACCACAGATAGCTTTGCAGGAGCTGCATGGCTTAAGCACTAGATTTTTTTCTATGGGCTTTTGTAATATGTGTTGTGAATGTGTGACTTCAAAGAACATACCATAATTTTGGAGGTCCTTTTTACATTACTGTCTCGTTCTTGGCCTTGAAAGATGAAGCCAAGTAGATACTGCTTGAACCTAAACAAAAACTTGTGCTGAAGAGGTAATAGATGTTGGAGTGGATGGACGACTAATTGTTCCCTACTGACACGCAAATGTGCAAGTAAGGCCCTTGTAGAGCACCTGATATGGCTACTGTTGAATCGTAGACCAGAGAAAATGCTATTAAAGGAGTTAAAAGTATAGGTTACTCCAAGAGAATGGTGAAAATACATAAACATAGTGGACTGTGTGTAACTTATTTCAGAGTAAATGTCTCAACTGGCAGCAAATGGTCTTCCTGTTTTCCATAATCTGTACCTGGTTTGAGTCTCTTGTATCTCATTCCAAACTGTGCCAACTTCTCATTAGAGAATATGTTAGTTACTTTAATATAAATGCAAGCTCTCTTTAAACAAAACATCCTGGATCACAAGTTCTGTTAAAATAAATAATTACTTGAGTAATTCATTCAACATTAGTGCATAAAAATAATTAATAGTGCCTGTATAAAATGGATGTCTGCTAGTAGCAGTATAGTTTGGTTATTTGGGTAGCATAGGGAAGGCTCTATGTCAAAAGCTGGGCTTTTGGCTTTACTTAAATGCAGTTTTGCCTAGTTTATACAACTCTCTGGCTAGTGTTACACTTAGATAATGTAGCTTTTGTAAAATTTTTTAAACCTAGTGATATTTTCCTTGTGATGAGGATAAATATTAATTGAAACTGGATTAAAGTTAAGAAACTGTTGCTTTGCCTTTTATTCTGGAATCCACACTTAGATTAATGCAGCTACATCTTACAGTAAACATAAAACAGGGTCTCCAATTCCTGCTTTTGTATTTACATTCGTTGCACCAAAAGGTTACTATCAACATGCAGCTTGGCTAGAAAGCTCTACAACTGAAACTGCTTTCTACAGTTGCTTTTTATAAACAGTGCCATTTTCTTTTCACTATATAGTTATAAAGTTGAATGCCAGTATGCCTCATTCAGTATTTATGATTTCCACTCAATAGGAAATAAAAGATAAATGATATAATGTAGTTGACAGTAACTTTGTCCTGCTCCCTCAGTTTATCCATTTTCACTTCTGCTCCATGTATTTTAGGTGTTTCAAAGCAATAGGTAGGCACACTGTCTCTGTTACCTCTAATATTACATTTTTTCCTTTTGAAAGCAGTTTAACAGTAAAACCAGAGATGGGTTTACTGTGAACACAAAAGTCCCCAGCCTCAAGGATCAAGGGAAGGAATATGATGGATTCACGATTACGATAACAGGAGATAAGTATGTGTACTATTTTCAGGGGTTTGGGTGCGCTAAGTAACAATGAAGTATTAACAATTGATCATCTGCAATGCCATTTCTGCTAGCATAAAGTGGGTTTTGTTTTTCACTAGTGGCATTTTTGTAAATATTTAAAATGTATTCATTTGAGGACTTGATTCCTTTTGTGTTCCCTGACAAAAAGGGAATATGGATAACATTAATGGAGTAGGCCTGGTTGATTTGATTCTCTAACATATAGCACAAAAGTGAAGTGAGACCATGTTTTTCATCTTAGGTTATAAAATGCCTAAAGGGGAAAAATCTCTATCCATATCAAAATACATTTCTTCTTGTGAGACCTTATCTTCTGTGTTGACTGAGAAGTCCTGAATGAAATGGAAATTTCTGTGGTCTAAGAATGGAAGAGGTTCTCTTCTGTTTGAATGTTTGACATTTTTTATATTTATTTTTGAGATGTTTGGAGACTTTCTATTTTCAAATGAAAATTTAAATAGTACCTGAATGTGTGAGAATACAGTCAGGAGGCTTTGAGTCATTCTCTGGGTGAGATAGTAAATTTCTCACTTTATGGATTCTGATTGCATGTCTTCCTGAAGAATGAGCATCACTCTGAAGCTCAGAAACTCTGTCCTACTATTAAATGAAAGCTTCGTTTTATGAAATTTAAAATTCTCTGCATTTGAATTTCTCCCAGAATTTGCTTTCAATGAATGCCATGGAAGCCACTTCTCTGCTAAGATTTTAATTTATCTCTTGTTTTTTCACTTCACATTCTAAATCATATGCCTATATACAGTGAAATGGCATTAAATGTATGGCCTCATTGTTTTGAGGAAAATATTTCTATGTCAGTAAAATGGTCTGACTGTTCTGCACAAACTTTGTTCAGTATCACTCAGTCTGTTTTGATCCATAGTTTGTAACTATGCTTCATACAAAAACAATTCCATTTTTATAGTTTAGAAGTTAATGAGACTACAATTTACGTTCTGTACAAAAGTCTTAAGCTCACAGAGATATTTTTAAATTTCATATTTCTTACTTTTTATCCACAGTTTAAGAGAAACACTAATGCTTGTCAGGTATTGTTCGATGGAAATACTACATCTGTGATTAGACAGCAATCTTTATGTATTCTTTCAGACTTACAGTGTGATGTAACATTTTTTGTTCAGTGATTTTTGGGGTTCTTTTATTTAAATCAGAAGCAATGCCCATAATCTTCTGCTTAAGGAAAACTGATGGGAAAGAGGTGATGTGATATGTAACTAGTACATTTGTAATTTACCCTGGACATTAGATTATACATTAAATTCTGTTCAAAAAATTTCTTACCTCTTTTTTTTTTTTTTCATCTCCCTGACAGAGTGGGGAACATACTATTTTCAGTAGAAACTCAGACAACAGAAGAGAGAACACAGCTGTATCATGCAGAAATAGATGCGCTATATAAGGATCTAACAGCTAAAGGAAAAATTTTGATTCTGTCTGCAGAGCTGGGGGTAAGGCTGTTTTAGTGGAATGCTTAATTCCTTGATAAAATCCTATTAGGGTTTTAATACTCTCTGTCTAACAGTCGCTGTTCTAAATAATTTTTGACGGAGTTCTGAAGTAATAAAATCAACTGCTTACTTTAACCCAGTTATGACCAGTATCCTGAGAAGTTGCCATAATTCTGTCTGTTACTTTAAAATTTGCTATGCTTTGCCTGCAGTAATAGAGGGTGTCCAGGCAAGGTCTGAACATCACAGTGTGTTCCTTTCCCACCCCACCCCTCACCCTCCCCTCCTTATTTTCTTTATTTTTCTCATGGATCTGCGTTCACCTTTTCACCATCCTTATAAGTACTGTTTAGGATTTGGCTCATGGTGGCTTCATGTAAGATAAGTAACACAAGTTCTTGAGAAACACTAGAATTGTGTTTATGTTGATTTGATTTGCAATTAGCATCTGACTACATTTGAGCTTGTACCTTTCCTTTTTCATCCTTTAACACAGTGTAGATGAGCTATGTTTCATCTAAATTTTAAAGATACAACAAAATAGTTTGTTTAAACATCCTTTAATTAGAATTCAACTTCTAAGTTTGACATTTTTCACATTTTAAATAGTTCTTCAAAAAAAAATACTAACAGCAGTACTGTAAGACTTTGCAATAAGTGCAGTAAGTGTACCTTTAGAAGATATTACCTGGCCATGAAATGATCTTTAATTCACTTGTTTTTTTCTGTTGTTTAGGAAGTAGATGCTGTTTGCAACTTGATCTTGTCACTGGTTTATTACTTCTATAATTTAATGCCACTTTCAAGAGGATCTAGGTTAGTGCTTGTAATCATCGTGCTTGTTACCTTGGATGCATGCTGTAAAATGTCCATGTGTTGCAGTGTCTTAACATAATTTTTTTTATAAAAAAGCTCTGGGTTGAGCTGTATGTCCTGTACAGTCTCCTCTTTTGTGCTGCCATGACAATAGGAAGTGACTTAGTACTGTTTTAAAAGCTAGTTTGTAATTGCTAATGGCAACTATACATAGCTGCATGTATATTTAAGATGATGAGTAATCTGTATTATATATATATATATACATACAGACTTCAGTTCACAGATTGGAAAATGTCACTTTTAAATTGTAATGCTTGATTTCCTAATCCATATTGTGTTACACCACTGTAATCTCACTTAGGAGACTTTTCTGAAACGTGTATTTAAGATGAAATGTACTTTGAGATAACTTAATTATTTTAGTCATTTATTGCAACTATTAGGGTCACCAAATGAAACTGTAGAATAAAGTTCAACATGTCATACAACTCTTAAACAGAAATTCTAGTTTAATGTAAACCTGGTTAAATCTAAGACTGTTATGAATCTATGTTCCACAAAACACTTAAGATCTTTATTACTAAATGCAGTTCTGTTAAAAAAAAAAAAAANNNAAAATTTTTTTTATAAAATGAGTTCCTGTAAAAAAAAAAAAAAAAAGAAACAAACCACCTGATATCTTGGGTTTATAATCAGGTTTACCTTTATCTTGCAGGATGTAAAAATTAACAGAAATTCTGTCTGAGATTCACAATTCAAAAAAAAAAAAAGTGAAAAAGAAATTAAGTAACTGAAGAGCTTTACAGTGCCTCTAGCTCTATTGCTGTAGAGTTCATAAACTCTCCTGGGCTACAGCTAAGCTAAGCTTCTTGGGAACAGGAGTTTCCTTTGTTTTCAGCTCTGTGGAGTCTGAAATTATGATTCTGACTAACGTATGAACAGTAGTTACACTCCATAGGTTCATAACTTCATTCTAGGGGTGTTGGAAAATAGCAGCAATTTCACTTCTTCAGTGTTTTGTGCTTGGTTTTGCTTCTAAAGTAATTAGCATGGTAGTTTTTACTAGCCTTCTATGAAAAAGTACTGTATTCTGTTTGTTTTGTAGTCTAACATAGTATTATGGAGAGACTCTACTGTACTTCATTTGTTGTTTTTAATTTTATTCTTTTAGTGTGATAGCTTACTCAGTGATCATGGGAGCACTAATGGCAAGCGGAAAAGAAGTATCAGGAAAAATCCCTAAAGGAAAGGCAAGTGTCAAAATACACTGGTTCAGCCTTGATGGAAGAAGTAATACTTGTAAATGTGGGGAAGGAGCTGTAAGAATCAACAGGAATTGCATGCTTGTTTGCTGGAGATGGTTTAGCTGCATACAGTGTGTTGCAGCCTGAGAGAGAGTTGAAAATTTCATTGCTGTTCTGTCAGCAGGTGAGATTTGGAGATGGTATGTGCAATAATTTGGGTTAGTGAAATAGTACCAGATTGGTCCCACAGGAATGACATATTTGTAACGGAAGCATTTCTGGTGTGCTGAGCTGCTCTTTTTAGCTTGTTTTAAGAAGGGTTCTGACAACACTTGGGCAGAATTAGTGACTCTTCTGTCACAGAGCAGAATTTTTCTGTTTGTGCTCTCATTGTATTCTAGACCATTTAGGGCTTGGTAAGTAGAAATGTATTTACAACTTCTCCTGATTTCTCCTTCCCCTTTGTATTCTGCTTAATATAAAATAAGTCCTAGTTTTTAATGACTACATTTCAATATTACAGCACCTTGCTCAATAAAGGATTTCCCTTTCTTCAACTGGTGGGCTTGTAGCTGTGTTACCTTTACAGCATGGAAGGAGTGAGAACATGTCTGTCTCCTTAAAGTGTTATCAAAAGAATCAGTGAAATTCCAGTGAGAATCTAAGTTGTTGAAGAAAATATCTTACATGGATAACTGAAGAAAGGGTGACTTTCCCTTTTGATCTAGAAGGCCTTGAAAACCGTGAGATTTGAGGTTTTTCCCTTCAGTACAATGAACTTCTAGTAAGCTTTTAAGAGCAAACTGCAATTGCTTAGTATCCAGAGAACTTCCTTTTCAGTACACCATTAAGCTGGTATCTTCCCCATTCTGTGGGAGGTCAAGCTAAGCTAAAACACTGATGTGGGTTTTCTTAAGCATTTACTTAGGACTTAATAGGGTAGTGTATTTTGCTGACTGAGTTTATGCAGGCAAGCAGAGTTTCAGGATTATGTTTAAGCAGAATTTCTGACTTACAGGTACATTTGGAACATTTTTACATTTGAGGATTTTTCTTGAAACGGAGTAGCTGAATTGGAATAAGGCCCCTTTTTTGAAAGTTTTCACCAGCTGGAAGAAATTGTTTTCCCCAGTTGAATAAACTTTTTTTGCCAGATTCCTTATAAGGGCCAAGTGGCTGGTCCCTAGCTTATGACAGCATGTCTTTTCAGGCTGTACTGATTACTAGTGGGGTGTGCAAGCCTATGGAGACTTTCAGTGCCTGGCATGCATGCTGACTGCCAAACTGATGACGAGGGACAAAGTAGTCTGGGAACAGACTGGTTAGAAAGCTTATTCCTGTCTTATCAAGAATATAGATAGCATACTCTCAGAGCCCTTCATGAAGTTAGAGAACTTAAAAATTCCATCATTTCTTAATACCTTTTTTTATTTTCTTGCATTTTCAGCTGGTTGATTTTGAAGCAATGACAGCACCAGGGTCAGAAGCTTTTAGCAAAATAGCAAGGAGCTGGATGAATCTAAAAAGGTAAATACTTTGGTTCAGATGGGGAATGGGGAAATAAAACATGAAAAACTTTCTATGTAAATTTTAAACGTGCACTAAAAATTGTTACTTACAAATTACAAGTTTAGTAAATGATTCAGTGTACTTCTTAACACTTTAGGAATTGATAAGACAAGATACGTATTTACACACAATATTGTGTTTCTATTTTAATAGAGTAGATAGTAGCCTAGACATTCACTTATGTGAGTGTTATCCTCTGAGAAAATTATCTAGGTGAATATTTTCTTTTTTTTGTCCAGTGGTCAAATTTGCCTCTTTATTATTATTTTTTAACATTAGTAAATCTGGCAATGAGTGAACAAAGCAGGGGAAATTTTGACTTTTTTTTTTGTTCTTATGGATCTCTTCAAACTATATATCACAGTAGTTTACTTACCCTTCAGTGCATTTTGATTTGGAGAATAAGTGTTTTCAAAGTTGATGGACATTTTGAATAGACAAAATTACATTCCTTGGTATAGCTGCATGGCTGAATTGATTTTTGAATATTGAACACACTGACAAGGAGTTAATACTATGAATCTGTTGCATTTGATTATTTGTCTGTTAATGCTTATTCCCCATACAAAATTTAAAAATCAGAGACAACACCAGTTCTAGTATCCTTCAGGTCGGGGTCAAGACACTTAGAGGATTCTGAGAATTGGCTGATGTCCATAACAGGGACATCTATAATCTCTGAAAGGTGTGCCCATCAGGGGACATCTTGGTGATTGCAGGAAAGGAAATCTTGCAGCCATCTGCAGGAAGGCCAAAAGGACAACCCAGGGAGGCTATAGGCTGATCAGCTTCATTTTGGTCCCTGAGAAAGTCATGAAGTGAGTCCTTCAGGAAAGCATTTCAGTGTATTTGAAGGGGAAGGTGGCAGGAAACAGTCAACATGAGCTTACCAAAAGTTGTGTGACCCAATATGATTGTTTTCTGATCGAAACTATCTAGATTTAGGGATGACAAGAGAGCGATCAATGGTTTTTATTTTTACTTCAGTAAGGAGTCCCACCATACTCTCATGTCAAGACAGCACATTATGGTCTGGACAAACAGACAGCTAGATGAATTAAAAAGCTGTATGGATAATCAGATTTAGAGGGTACTCAGCACTTTAGACCACACCTAAAATACTACATCCAGCTGCAGTAAAGACTATGATAAACTGGAGCAAATTCAGTAAAGAGCCACCAAGATGATCAGAGAGCTGGAACCCATGTCTTAAGAGGAGAGCGTTGGGCTTGTTCAGCCTGGAGAAGAGAAGGCTTTGACCTAACAGCAGCTTTGCAGTACCTGTGAGAAAATGGAGCCAGGCAGTGCTTTGTGGGAGGACAAAAGACAACATGCCTGAGTTGAAATGACATTTAGACTGAGCATAATCTCTTCATTCTCAAGGTAGTCAAGCAGTGGAACAGACTGCCCAAAGAGGCTGTGCAGTCTCCATCCCTGGGGATTTTCAAGACTTGACAGGATAAAGCCCTGATACCCTGATTTGACTTCTCAGTTGACCTTGCTTTGAGCAGGATGTTAGATTGCAGACCTCCTGCAGTCTGGTCCAACCTGAGTTATTCTGAGAGCCTGAGGAACTCTGCAGCTGCTCTTAGTGCCAAATAACTCATACTGATTAGTGTTGTTTAACTTCATTATCAGGGGTTCTCAGCCTGGTGAATTTCACTAGACCATAAAATCCCCTCTTAAATGAAGAAGGCTATTAAGAAGACTCAAGGACATCCTTGTCAAACTCAGGCTAAAAACCTACTTGTACATGAGTCAAATTCATTATTCATTATGGAGTCACATTTTTAAACTACAGTGTAGTAAATTGTGTTTTTTATTATAAGTAATCTGTACAAATATTGTGACATGTTTGTCTTGGAAATATAAAACATTTATGGTTCCCACAATTTTTTACTGTAAATCTCCCAATTTATATAATCTACTTTTTATTTATCCTCTGTTCATGTTGGTTTGGGGTTTTGTGGGTTTTTTTTTTTTTTTTTTTTTTTTAAAGACATATCTTTACCAAAGAGAAACTTCTCTCTTGGAAGCAAAGTCAGCTTAAGCCATTTCAGTGTGTTTCTGGCTCTCTCAGTTGTACCATTGAAACCTGTGGGAATCCATATCAAACCAGATCAGGGAATTCACTTGTATTAAAAATAACCATGCCAAAATAAAAATTTATTTTTGAGACTTTTTCATAGCATAGTACCACCTATACTGTTGCTGGCTCAAGTGAGAGATGTATAATAGGTGAGGAAATGAGCCAGTGGAGACCCTGCTAAATTTGGCTTTGCTTGGTGCTGTGAAAAACTGAAGAACTACAGCCTGAAGGACTTGATGTAATAATGTGAAGGTAATTAGCCTGAGTGGCTAATTTGTCTGTGGTAGAGAAATAATAGTGGGCATGGTAAATAAGTTGGTATGGTGAAAGACTTAAAGCAATAATTTTTTTCCTTAGCTTCTGCTGCTTTTAAAAGCTCTTCCAAACAATAGTCATTGTTTTTATTCTGTATGGTGACTGAGGAGTCATGAGAAGCAAGAGCTGGTTATGAACAACAGCTTCTTAGAATCACAGAACCATTAAGGTTGGAAAAGACCACTGAGATCAGAGTCCAGCTGCTAACCCAGCACCACCGTGTTCATCACTAAACGGTGCCACATCCACACACCTTTTGAACACTTGCAGGGATAGTGACTCATCACTTCTCTGGGCAGCTTATTCCAATGTCTGAACACCCTTTTGGTGAAATTCTTCCTAATATCCAATTTGAACCTCCCCTGGCACACTTGAGGCCATTTCCTTTGGTCCTGTCACTTGTTACCTGAGAGAAGAAGCCAACCCCCACCTTGCTACAACCTCCTTTCAGGTAGTTGTAACAAGTGATAAGGTCTCCCCAGAGCCTCCTTTTCTCCAGGCTGAAAAAAAACATCTCCCTTAGCTGCTCCTCCTAAGACTTGTGGTCCTTCACCAGCTGCATTGCCCTTTTCTGGACATGCTCCAGCACCTCAATGTCTTTCTTGAAGTGAGGGGCCCAAAACAGGACTCGAGGTATGGTTTCACCAGTGCTGAGTAAGAGGGACAATCACTACCCTGGTCCTGCCGGCCACACTATTGCTGATACAGGCCAGGATGCCTTTGGCCTTCTTGGCCACCTGGGCACGCTGCTGGCTCATGTTCATTGGCTATTGACCAGCACCCCCAGGTCTTTTTCCACCAGGCAGCTTTCCAGTCACTCTTCCCCAAGCCTGTAGTGTTGCATGGGGCTGATTCTTGACTTCCCAAATGTGTTGGAGAACGGGATGAAGAGAAGTATAAGCAAATGTGTTAACTTCTAGGTAAATCATAAACTCGTGAAAAGATAAATAATCTTTTTTTTTTCTCTTTCAGTATTTCACCGTCTTACAAGAGCCTACCATCAGTATCAGAGACTTTTCCAACCCTGAGAACAATGATTGAAGTACTAAATACAGACTCATCTCACTGTCTAAAAAAAACTATAGTTGTTGTATAATTTATACAAATAAAAGGCCAAGAGGTACCGCTTCATAAGTTATTTTGAACAGCAAATTATGGTCAAAAGAGTTTGATTTTGTTTTGGTTTTTTTTTCAAATAGAACAAACTTACTTGACTACTTATCACTAGAGTAAAAGGAATCTTTCTGTGACCAATAATACTAAAAAGGAAGAAAGAAGTAGAACAATTGATGTTTCATACTAAGACACACTCTAACAGAAATATGGTTATTCAGGGCCAAACTGAAGAGCAGTAAGAGACTTGATCACAGTTATGAACCAAAGATACTGCAGGTGAAAATTTGGAAATGCCACTATCCTACTTCCCATTGGTTGTTTTCAAAGCCTCTATCTTCTGCATGGAAAACTTGGAGCTGTGCATGTGTGAGTAATTGGTGAATACACAGGCATTCTATGTAATGCAGTTCAGTGGAGAAACAGATGTCAGCTTAAAAGAATGGGTTTCAGGGAAACATCTTTTGAAACAAACCCAAAAAAATTACATATTTGGAGTTAGGCTCTTGGTGAGCAAACATCAGAAACACAGCAGTCTCCCTTTCTAAGTACCCTTTGGTGGTGGTGGTTGGTAAAAGTTATTAACAAATTGACAGTGCATTGGGAGAGCTAGGTAGGGTTCCTTGAGTTGTTTTTGTTGGATTGACTTGGCAAGATTCTGGAAAGGCAGGTTTCCTGTAGGGCAGGGCTCTTTCAGTCCAAATAACATGGACTATATCACGAACCAATTTCTGATTGTAATAATGATTATGATATTTCTGGTGAGTACTGAATTATACACATTTTAGCTTGAGCCCCATGACTTCAGAGCTATTTATCAGGTTAAGTGATTTTAGGAACAGCAAGCAATCATAGGGCAAACCTTTTTTTTTCCTGCTTGAATATTCAGTATTTCAGAAGAACCGCAGAACTGTTTTGTTTTAGATACAGCTTTCAACTTCTGTGATACTAATGGTCTAGACTGTGATTCTCTTGCATACCCTAGTTGTACCAATAGCAGTGGTGTAGTTGCTTCAGCAATCACAGCACAATGCAATCTCAATCCCTTTATAATGAAGAAAGAAAAGCAGCAAAGCATCAAGAATGTTGATACAGGTGACCGATTGTAATAGTGGGATTGAAAACAGGGTGGATTTATGGAATGGAGGTCTTTTACTGATAATTCCACAGAAGTGTTTATTGAATTCAAGTGGGCTTTTTGTGTGTTTAAGTTTGGGCGTGAAAGTGCTACAAAGTATAAGTCAGAAGCTGTGGTGAATATTGACATCCATTATATGAAAAGCCATGTTGGTTTAAAGTTTGGTTTCAGTATTTGTTACCTTATTTGCAGAGTAGGACAGCTGTGGGCAGCTACAGACCTGAGGGTTTCCATATGAAGCATTTTCATCTAGATAGAAAATAAATCCCAGAAGGTGACTGCATACTATTGGGAAGCAGTGCATCCCACCCAGCCTGAGTTGCTTACTTCCCTCATTACATGAATTTTGGAGGTTTAACCTTTGTGGGCCTAGTTTGTGAACTGGATGTTCGTTGCATAAAGTGAGAACATTAGCAATGCGTCTTCCAGTTCGGACTTCTATTGGATAAAACAGCAGGTATTCCAAAACCTGCCTCTCTGCACTGGGAACCAAAATGTGGCAAGTGGAGAACATGAGACTCACATCAAAAGTGTGCTCCCAATTCAAATTAAATCAGGGATGTGTATGTACCCCTGGAAACTTTTTTTTTGGTGAATGTTTGTATTCTAGGATTGTATGTTGAAAACAAAAAGGTAGGAAAGAACATGGTTTCCTTCCACTTGAAACAAATGTTACTGTCTGTGTAGCAACTCTTCCTCTCTAGGAGCAGACTCTTACAGTATTAACTTCTTGCCATGCTGACTTACAGTAGTGTTACTAGACTTGTAAGCACAGCAGAAGTAACATTGTATGAAGCAGATACTTTGTTCAGTGTTTTTAATCCTGATTTTGGTGTGTCTGAGAGTAGCTTTAGAGTCTACTTCAAAATTTGCATGGACTGTACTGGAGCTGCACTGATAATAATATGGTTAGATTTGATTAAAAATAGTGACCCAACTTCCAGCCAAGGGTAGAATGATCTAATGTGCAATATCTTGAACTGTAGAAATCAACGTTTGCTTTGCAGATAGCAGAAAGCAAATGGTATGCCTACATCTAAACACATTTTTCCTAAAGCCTGTTTTTCTCTTCTGATTGCTTGCTTGTTAAGTTCAGGTATATATATATATCTGATTGGGTATGTATAACAGATGAGTGCCCAAAACACAAGGAAATCTAGAAAACTAGGGAAACACCTGTTTGGAATCCAACTTGTATGCCAGTAGTGAGCACTAATACACTTTGTTATCTTGCTATGCATTTGGAAGGATAGGTATAATTTTGAGTAAGTAAGACTCATCAGAAAAACAAAAAAGGCAGAATTTCCTGTGCAGGCCTATGGTTCATTAACCAAGCCTTAATAAAGGCAAATTTGACCACCTGTCTGGCTGGTACTAATGAACATGCATTTTTAACTTTCTAGATCAGAATTTCTGTAAAGGACAAAAGTAGGCATTTCATTCCAAGTAAGGATAAAGGAGGCTGGTGAGTTTTCACTGGAAGAATCAGGTTGCTATCCAATTGTGGCAAAGGTATTTTCTCTCTTCTGTTGCTTGAGTACTTTACCCCACTAGCAATAAGCACTATTTGCTTCTTCTATTTAAAAGTCTAGAAGTTTCAGAAACCTCTACTAGATTTCACTATAGAATTGTTATTTTCTGCCTATCTAATGGAGAAACAGGTATGGTATCCTGGAAGAGATGCCAGAGTTTATGCCATATTCTATTCTAATGGTGTGATCTTTCCTTGAAGCCTGTGTTACTCATTGAGAAAGGGGAAGTCAGCGTTGGCACTTGACCAGACTGTCTTTGGAACTGTAAAATAGAAGGTTTCTTGTTTTAGAGATTAGACCAGAGGAAGTAGAGAAAGGATGGTGAGGAAGAAAAGAATTGCATGGGCAAACAAACCATGTACTGTCTGGGTTTCCTTCTCCTTATTTCTTACTCCTGTGACTGACTTCACATCCACCCCTTGATGCCAGATGAAAAGATTGATGGGACATCAAGAAAGTGTAGGTGTGACATGTATTACACCTCTGTGAGTGTGTGTGTGTGTGCGCGTGCATACGTGTTTTAAAGGCTTGTTTCTCTGGGCGTGATGCAGATGACTAAGAAAGCAAGCTCAAGACAAGTGCTCTCAAACAAGTTTAACAAACAAAACAGGATTATATAACTGGGCTGGTATGTGATGACTTGGGGAACTGTAATTACCTCCTAAGAACCAAATATGCGGAGAAATCTAATTATCATTTTCTATCCTCTTCTGTGTCATCTTAGCTGGTCTAACGATATAATTTGAACTCTTAAATGGGAACATTAATCTATTGCAGCCCCAACCACTTATCTATTAAGATTAATATTAAAGGAAGCTGAATGAGGAAAAAAAATTGGCTAGGCAATATAAAACCATTAAGCTGAATCTTAATATTTGTGTGACTTTGTAATATATTTTGAAGCTAGTAAAATTCATGTACAACCACCCAGGCCAAAAGTCAGAATAGATTTAGCCTCACATAAATCTTCTGACATATTTGCCTGTCTTAGGTAAGCTTGCTTTGTTTTTATGGAAAGGAATTAGGCAGTCCCCACCCCTCCCTGGAGACTTTGGGTATCTTTTGGAGTTTGTGTGTTACCTCAGTGAAGGCTTCGGCAAAATTAGGACTTGTTAGAGGAAAAGAGAGCATTTGTACAGTGAAGGAAGAGACCAGTCTGCAGGGAGTCTGTTTTACCAGTATTATCAATGCCTACTTCATGGACTCATTACACTTAGGCTGCCAATTTTTTTATTATCAAAATAATACAGAAGCTTTGGACCATCTTGCTCCTAAACCTGTTGAGTTGGATAAAATAGCCCTTCTCAGCCATCGTGTCCCTTCTGACAGCAGCTGCTCGACCTTCTATCAAGTTAAGAAACGTGTAAGACTTATTTAGGAGTTAGGAAAGGGACATTCTTGGTTCCGGCCCACTTTGCCAGCTGAGGCAAATCGTTTCGTGGTGCTCCTGGCCCCGGCAGCGTGGGAATACTACAGCTTGTCCCCTCTGGAAGGAAGGGGAAGGGCCGTGGGAGACGAGCGCTCCGGGCGGGAGCGGTGGAGGGCCGCGGGGCCCGGTGAGCCCCAGGCTACCCCCGGTACCGAGACCCAAGCGAGCCCCGGAGGCGGCTTCCCCGCTCCCCTCGGTGCTGGCCGGCTGCGAGGCAGAGGAAGGAGAGAGAGCCCGCTGCCCCCGCCCGGGAGCGGCAGGGAATGGGGCGGGGGGCGG
>VXBX01001528.1:53760-76212 GCA_013400415.1 Scytalopus superciliaris
GTGGGAGCGGCTGCCGCCCCGGCAGCAGGACGAGATCATCGACAAGTGCCTGGTGGAGCCGCACGTCCAGGCCCGGTACGCCGCGCACCGCGGGGCCGCCCGCCCCGCCGCGCCGCCCGCCGTATACCCCAGCCTGCGCCTCAACACCGGGCAGAAGGTGGTGCGCTTCGGCGACGAGGTACCGCGGGGACAGGGCAGGGCAGGGCAGGGCATAGGGGGGAAGGGGCGCCGGGGCCAGCCGCGCTCCCCATCCCCGGCAGCGCGGCCGCAGCATCGCCCCGGCTGCCGCTGCCCCCGCTCGCCCGTGTGCCGCCGGCTCCGGGCTGCCGAGGGTCGCGGGCGTGCCTCGGCATCGTCCCCCCTCGCCGCGGGAAGGTGCCCCGGTGATGAGGTTTATGCCTCTCCCCGCTGTGCGGGAGGGCGGGATGCTGCGCCGTAAAAGCGGGGAAGGCGCCGGCGGTGGTAACGCTGGAGTGGGTTTTGCAGAACGGAGACTTGAGGTCAGTCCCAGCTCCCCCGACAGCGGGGCATGGCCATGGCTGGCGCTGGACACAGTCCCTTGCTGAAAATGGGCTGTAGGGAATGTTTATACCGAATTAAATCTCTTCCTTTTTTCTTTCTAGTTTTAGACACAGTTAAAAATACAACACTGAAAACATTCCAGCTCTTGGCATGTTTGACACCTTAAAAAAATGCAGCCTGTTCCATGTCACATGCCAGGAAAAACAAGGGTGTGGAAAGATAGCAAAAAGTATGGATTTTGAACCTTCGGAGAACCGTCTATCTAATGGCAAAGCGTGCAGCCCTTCTGGAAAGCCATATGTATAAGGGTACCCTGGTCAGGAGCAGTGGGTCATGTTACCGAGCGCGATCCCTTGAAAAGGAAGGTCTAACAATGCTTGAAGAGACCTGACAATGCTCTAGATACTGTGTCTTTTACTCTGTGTATTGTTTCCCTTTGTTTTATTTTACATCTCTGTATGATTGCAGAGCCAGTCTCTTTCCCTGTGTTCATATAGTAACTGAAAGTGAACTATTGTTAATTAATCTATGTGGCTTCTACCAGGAGAAAAAATAATCTGCTTCTGCCTCTGTACTCATCAATCCAATTTAAAGAGAACAGTGCTACTTTTAGCCTGCTCTCTAATATCCCTTGCAATGGGATTTGTAGGAAGCAAATGAGGCACATTGATACTGGACATCATGGTTCCCAAGGAGCTTTGTGCTAGAAGACTGGTGGCTGTGTCTCACCTGTCAGGAAGGTGTGATGTTGTGCCACACACACATTGTTCCTAAAGTTAGAGAACACAGGGTCAAGCCCGGTTTTGTTTAGTCTGTGATACCCAAAATGCTAGGTAAATATTTGATAGTAATGGTGAAAGAGAGCTATAGAAGAAGAAAAGACAACAAATTTGGTCACACAACCAACCTATGAAAGAAAACTGAAATCTGAAGTGAGTTGTGAAAGAATTTAGGTTAATGACTGTGGAAAGTAAGTATGTCCAGCTTTCCTAGTCTCGGAGAGGTCTGCTGTGCTTTCTGCTTCAAATTATGTGGTTCTGGAAGGAAAGCAAGCATACTGTACTGCACTGTATGGAAATAATAATTTCCCACTTGACAGAATGGCCAGAGAGTCCATCTGAAATTCAGCAAGTAGTTTTCTTTCCCATTTTCCCCAAATGCAGTTACAAAATGCATGTTAGCGTTTCTGTAGCCATTAACCAAAGAAGGCATCATCAAAATACTTGATATGAAGTGTTTAATTTTGGAAACATCTGCCTCAACTGACTTCCTCCTTGACTTCTAAGCAGAAGTTAATATAAATCATTTTCTGAAGAAAAGAGATTCCACTCATTTTGGCATCCTCCATTTCCATTTTTGTTCTTCCAACTGCACTATTGAGCCTTGGAGCCTTTCCTGGCTCTTCATCTGATAGCTTCCTCTCCCCTGGCTCCCTTGCTGGCATTCGACCTGATTGTTGGACATTTGCCCTGGCTCACTAATTGTTCCTCCTTGTCCTGCTATTGCAAAGCTGCTGTGGCCGGTCTCTTGCCATTGCGGTTCAACTTTCCAGGCTTGCAAGTGCTTGGTCTGCCCTTCTTATTATATTCCTGTCTTCTGCTCTGACAGTTTGCTGAGCTGTGCTCCTGCTGTCTTTGTAAGATGCAACTGCTTTATGTGCTGTGGTCACCCAGCCCTCGCTCAGGGCAGTTAGATTGGTCCTGGCTGCTGTCCCTGTCTATTGGTGTATGGTATCCTAAGGCAAGGAAATGGAGAGTAGTCTGCATACCTCAAAATCACTTGTTGATGTTGCAGCACCTTCAATGAGAGTGTTTTGATCTGATGATGCTCCTGCTGACACCTGCTCCAAAAGTGTCATGTTTCCAGCCACAGCTCATCTTCCCTGTTAACTGATGTTGAAATCTGCAGTGATCTACCTGTGCTTGCTTAAGCATGGAAATTTTATCTCCTTCACCTCATGTTCTTTGGAAGTCCAGGAAGAAAGCAAACCAAGGGTGAATGCTGAAGATACTGATTTACCTGTCCAGGCCTCCCACTGTTTCAGTCCCACTTTCATGCATTTGACCACTTTGATAAGGTGGTTCAGGGGATATATGTAGTGGTCTTGTATCTCTGGTCTGTTGGTTCCCTCTTTCTCGCCCCCACCATTTCCCATGTGTCTTTTCTAACACCAAATTTATCTCCTGAACTCATAGCCCAGGACTGTAAGTTCTCAAACTATAAGCATCTCTTACATTTTCAAAACACCTTGCAGTGTGTTGGCTGTGTGGGAAGGGTGTTAGAGAAAATAGATGTGTGGTAACAGGACCATGGCATCCTGTAGCCATGATCCAGTCATTTTGTAATGCTGGAGCACTGCAGCACCATGTGTGACTCCCAGCAAGTGCTGAGAGTCAGCTGAACGCCACTGCTCCTTTATCTTATCCTCACTGTGGCATCACCAGTCATGGAGTTAATAACTGAAGCGACACAGGCACTGTGAGTACAATCTCAAAGGGAATTGGTGCCAGGACACCAGCATCACTCTTTTAATCTCCCGTCTTGCTGAAGGTATTTGTAAAAGTCTCGAAAAGCTCGATGGAAGAAGTTGAAGAACAGGAGTCAGGCTCCCTGGCTCCCCAAACAGCATTTTTCTCTCAAGCATGGAGTTGGATTGGGTGGCACCCAGTTCTGCTTGGCAGGTGTACCTGTGGGCACCACGCTGTCATGGGGAGGATGCACATGAGCACTAACCAGTCCCTATGTGTCCACTATCAGCCTCACAGTGTCAAGCTAAGACTTCCTATTTGAAATGAACCCCAGAATACATTTGCTCTGTAATCTTGATGGGGTTGCAGGACTCGGTATTTTCTAACACCTCCTAGAAAGACCCAACATCTCTTGCCTCACTGTCTTATTCTGTTTTCTAGAGTTGCATGGTCTAGATCATATTTTTTATCTCTTCTAAGCTAGCAGGGTCATTTAATGCCCACATGAAGTAAGTTTTGTCCTGTTTACTGAAGATTGACTCCCTACCATCACACATGAGCCCAGCACCAGGAGACTGTTTCACCATAATTTTTTGTGTCTAGACGGTTTAGACCTCCTGACTGAAGGCTTTTGGAGGCTGTGACCTTCACACAGAGCTTGCTCTTTCCCAATAAGCCTCCAGTTACTGGCATTTCTCCATTTATGTCCAATGCCCATAGCAGTAGCAAAGAAGGTTAACTGAGCAGAGGAGAATCTGGAAATAGAAGCCAGGATTGAATAAGCATGTAATATAAATGGATTAATTTTGAAATATGCCATAAATTATGAGAGGAATAGGTGGAAAACCAGCAGTGTATAACAAGATACCACCCTTTGCCTGCTGTAGCAGTCAGCCTTTTTTAAGTGGCTGATTTGGTGTTAGTTGATGCCCCTGTTTGGTTCAGTGAAAGTTTAGATATTCAGTTTACAACAAGTTCTCTCTGTTCTCTTAATACTGTCCCTTTTTATCCATAAGTGTGTGACATACACATGGACTCAAGCTTTGATTTTTCTTCTTTTTTAGTTCTTTTTTCTTTACATGCATATTCAGTATTGGAGCACTACTCAGTAGCTCAAAGAGCTAGACTTGAAATAACTAACTTTTTAATTGAAGAAAATGCCATATACTTTAGGAAGTGGTAAACATTTGCTGTGGAGCAAAGACAGGTAAGAGCGTTCAGTTAGCTTCAGTCATTGTTTTTTAATAGGGAAGTTTGACTTATCTACCTGAAGTCAGATAGGGTGTTTGTTTTGCTTAGCCTTAAGAACTTCAGCATCAAGCAAAGGATCGACCCTTTTACCTCCCTACTTAAAAATGCTTTAAAGCAACAAATGGTCATTATAGCAAAAACTTTGATGTCAGGCTAGTTAGAGATCTGTGCTTTTTTAAAAATGAAAGAGCAGCTTTTGAGTGCAGTTAAACCCCAAAACCTAGCAAGTCCTGCTCTGATAAGACTTCCAAGATGGATTTGTTGGTGGGTTTGTGACTACCCTGGTTACTGACAGCTGTGCTGAGCAATGCTCATGTCAGATACACAGACACGTTTCTACCATGCCGTCCATTTTGAAATTCAGACACTGTTTTCCAACAAGCTGCTTACATATAGCAAATGTGACTAGTGACTTTTTTGTGTTTTGCAGCTGGTTGTTGAAGTCAAGTGTATGACCAGATTTTTGCCTCTCTCTTTCTCAGTTGTCTTTTTCAGCTCTGACATACATTGCATGAGGCCCCATTTCTTACAAATAGGTTCTTTCTTTAACACTGGTGAACAAAAGTTTATTTATTTGCTTTCTTTCTGGAAGAAGGCTTTGTTATGTGCTGAAAACAAAAACTGATCAGATATGGATCTTTTCTAATCTATGTTGATGATAATAGCCTTGAGGCCTTTTTTTCTAGAATTTCCACTCATCATTAACTTTTGTTAATATTGAAATAATCGATTCTTTTTCTCCCAGTTTCTTCAACTGTGTTAGAATTTGTTTATTCTACAGAAAACAAAGTTATTTCTCATATTTTGTTAGTGATAAACATGAATCAGGCACTTACAGTGGAAAACAATTGAAGTGTTGTTCTCCAGCTTCTCACTTGGTCCTCTGTGTGTCCTCTATGTGAGGGCACAAGACGTGGAGGCCACAAACTTCCTTCCCTTCCCTGACAATGGATAGAACTTGTCAACTGTCCCCTGCATCCTAGCCTCAAGTACACTTCAAATAACCTCAGACATCTTCCTTGAAGATTTGTATCCTCAAATCATGACTCATCCTATTTCATTCTTTACTATATCCTATGGAAGATTTCTTGAAAGTGGACAGAGTTCCTCAGACTTACTGGCTCCGATGTGTGCTGGGCTGTGCAGTCTGAGATACAATGAGCCATCTTTTTAAGCAAAAAAAATTCTATGGTTCTTTTCTTTCAGGGAACTGCTCATGCCTAACAAGTGTCTACTACTTTCAACTTTTGAAATAACCTATGGAAATCTTAGATTTTATCTCTGATCTGAACTTTTTAACAACTGGTACCAAGATCGTGTTAATTAATTTCAGGAGCTTTTTGCTTGCCTGTGCTGGAGGTTGAGGTTACAAGTTGAGGTTCCAACAGGTGCAGTGAGGGTTGAGAAGACACCAGATTCTATGAAGTGGAAGCTGACTTGCTCTGTCCTGTAGGGAATGATGTGTCCTGCTGCATGATGACCTCATACCTTCACTCTGCCTTCTCCATGCTGCTTTTCTGTCCCTCTGTGGTTGGCCTTTTGTCATCAGGGCTCGCTCACAGCAGCAGTGTCATCACTGAGCTGGGGGTGTGCAGAGAGCACTGGGTAAGAGGTCCCTCCCAGTGCTGTCTACACTTGCCTCAGATACAGGAAAATAAAGAAATGGAGGTCTTGGATCCAGGACAAGGATAATCTTGGCTTGCTCCCAAGTTTAAAACTGGTCTGCAGCTGGTTGGCTTGTACTGTAAATGGCAAGAAGACAGAGCTTCCTTTAAACTCCTAAGGTAAAACCCACTGACAGCTATGCCTACATGTCTGGAGCTTTAAGGTGCTGTGACAGCATGTAGGAATGTTACAGTGGTCTCTGGACTTCGTTTGTGTCCTTCACTGCTGTGGTTGAAGTCAAGTACTGATTTATCCAGACCCCACGTGGACACGAAAGGATTATAGTCCTGCCTTGTGCATGAGACTCAATCCGGTGGTTGGGTTCTCCCATCTCTTTTCCTCTCTGGACTGTGATTCCTGTCATGTGTGCTTCAGAAATGAAGTGCCAACTCCACCAGTTTCAGAGGCAAAGGATATAGTCCTAAAATGAGTTTGAAATAATTTGACACATCTGCTGTGAGGCATCACACATTGAGTGGTGTGGTGTTCCTGTGCGGTCAACAGAACACCACAGTGCAAATACTGATAGATACAGAAAAGCAGACTTTTGCTGCCTTTTTTTCCTGGAGTGAGAAAACCTGGTGTTACATTTGTGTTCTTGGCAAAAATTTCTTGTACCAAATTTCCTTTTTGGCAAGCATGTGTGATGCAGTGGAGTCCAGGCTGTTCCTCTTAGATGATCTCTATCAGCCCAGTTCTTTTTAAGAGCATAGGATCACCCTTACATATACCACAAATGCTTTGCTGCTAGAAACCCTCTGCTTCACAGATGAGTAATAGTTGGAGAATGTCATGTTTTCGTGTTTAGGAGATGGTTTCAGACACTTTTAATTGTGATCTCATAGCTCTTGGCCAGCAAAGTCTACCTAGGGTGAAATAAGAGATGGCAGATGAGGACAATGTTATCACATGTCTGAGAAATACATTTCTATAATGGCAGAAGTCAGAAATAAGAAGAAAAGAATAGTCATTGTGAGATTGGTCTTAAAACATGGTCTAGTTTTGTTATTCTCTGAACAGCAGGAGTGTGAAAGTCCTGGCCTTTCTCTTTTCATATGGTATTCTGACTGCTGTTCCTTCCCTTATGTATTGGGGTGGCCAAGCAGTATTCAGTATGGAAGGTGCAACTCAATACTAGCATGACCATCCAGTGTACCAATGAGACCCAGCCATGACTGGGAATAGAAGTGCAATCATTTTGTCGTAAGTCTTCAACAAATATGAAAACCAATTTTTTTTTTTTCCCACTCCTTCTTTTTTTCATGTGGAACACATATAGTTCTGGAGGTCATGCCATATATGAAGAGATTATTTAAATTTCTCAAATTGGGGTTATTTTCAGAAATATACCTTCTTAAAAAAATCTTTTTCAGTTTGGGATTTTACTCTGTGGCTATTATGTGGCTCCTTCAACATCACTGAATACTTATTTCAGACCAGCCATCATTGAAGTGGCACAATTATGTGTCTTGTCCGGGCTGGATCCAGCTGTGGCTTGGCCTGCTGGTCACACAGCTGTTTCACTGCCACATGACTGCCTGGTTGTGCATGTGCTCTTTGGTCTGCCAAGGGGAGGAAATGGGACTTGATTTCACTAAAATCCCTTTTCCTTTTGTTGTTTCTGTCCCTCTGTGTTGCTAGTGGCTACCAAAGAAATGCCTAGTAGAAAACTGGAAATATAATACATCTTAAAGCTATTTGTGAAGAAACCATTTCAAGAGGTTTAGACCAGGTTAAACCTTTGTATATTTTGTAGATTAAATTTGTATGGTATTGATAACCTTTCTCTCATAGACCTTGCTTTCAGTCAGTCTTAAAATGTAATCAGTGCTATCTTCAAGTAATGCTTTCACTTTTCAGCAAGTTCTATGGTAGTGGTTGTTACAGTTCCAGGCAGTGTAATAAAATGTCGTCTGTATGATGCTTCTGAGCAGGTAAAGCTCTTCTGATTTTGGGTCATTGTTTAATTTCATTTCAGGACATAACTTGGCAAGATGAACACTCAGCTCCATTCTCCTGGGAAACAAAGGTAAATATGCAGCAATTTTTCTTTTAAATGTTGGTTTGTCATTTTATACTTTTCCTTGTGCATTTATTGTCTTCATCTTAATACTCAATAGACTAATGTCACCTTTATTCTATGAGAGTGTAATGTAAATATCCTGCAAAGTAAAGTGATATCCTGCAAATGAAACGGGACTGGTATGCTTTGATTTACATCAACAGAAACACAAACTGGACCAACCTTCTGTCTTCAAGTGCAGGTGTAAAACTGACTAATTACAAATTATTTGATTTTTCATTGCAAACTTTTTAATGAACTTTCCATTTTTAGTAAGAACACTATCTAAGGTATTTTATAAATGTAACCATATTTCACTTTGGAAGTCAGGAGTAAACTAGCTAGGAAATCGGGTGCAGGTATCTAGTAACTTTTTCTTAAAGCCTGTCTGATGCTTCATCTTGCTATTATGAACTAGAATACTGTCCTACAACAAATGCACTGAAACTTGTTAACCTGGGACTATGATGGAAGCATTATATTATTACCTCTCCAAAAGGCAGCTCCTCCAAAAAGGAACATGTTTTTCTGTGACTGGTTGGTTTGGGTGTTTGGTGTGTTACTGTTTTTTCACCCCTCACTTTACTGCTGGTATTTTGTTAAAGCTTAGTTTATGATGGGATTCTCATATGCCTAACACAAAGCCAGAGTTCTCTGTCTTTCTCAACCTGCAGTGTGAGGAAATATGGTTGCACCATGTTTGTGGTGGGAAATCAAGCTTAATTCTTGTTGAAGAGATTCTGGGAGCAAAACCACAGCTCATTGCCTTTCTCAAGTGGCTGTGGGGAACATACTAATTTAATCATACATTTCAGACTTTGTGTTTTCTGGCTTTATCTGTCAGGGAAAGCTGCTTCTGCCCTATTCCCTGTTTTTGTTTTGTTTTGGCTTGGGTTTTTTTTTGCCCTTGAACTATGTAGATAATCATGTATGAGCTTATGAATATAATCTTAGCCTAATGCAGAGTAATTATTTGCAAATGCCAGTGAATACTAAATTAATCTGGTTGACCCTCGCCCTCCCTGCTCAAGGTCACTGCCTGTAGCTAGTACCCCATCTGTGATTTGCAGAAGCTGATTAACCTCTTACTTGGTATGACTCCTGGGTCCCAGCAGCCGACAGTGCTGTGATGTAAGAGAAGCCAATGCCAGTCTTCACTTGCCTTAAAACTCCCATATAAGCTGTGATGAGTCAGGACTCAGTGGAGGATTTCTGGCAGCGGAAGCCTAGTAGCTCAGGCAAGCCCTCCTGTCTTTCAGGACCCTTGGAAGAAGCAGTCGGTGACTTTTAGTGTAATATCGAAGAGGCTTTTTAACATGGGTGTACTTGGGTGAAGCTGCCAAGAAAGGAGAAGTTGTGAGAAACGTGTGGACCTCATTTACAATAAAGTGAAACAAATTTTATTTTGGAGACAGCGGTGTTGTGCCTCCCCTAGTTTTAGGTGCAAATCCAAAAACTCAGGTTTAGGAACATGGCAGATGTAATTGTGATTTTATGCTCTGTGTTGGTAAGGTTTCATAAATTCTGAATACTTGAACTTCTGGAGATACTGCTTCAAGTAATGCACTGACTAGTAATCCATGACGAGATGCATCTACACTCCAAAGGATTTTCTGTTTAATTGATGCTCCTCTTTTCTTTTTAATGCTTGTATGTCTAGTGAAGTATTTCTTAATCCAGCCTGTGGGTTATTGCTTACTGTCCACCTGGTGTCTCAAAATGTGGGAGCAAAGTGGATAGAGGCACTAGTTTCATCCTTTACTGCAATGAACAGAGGAGCACAGACTGATGTGGGAACACTCGTGTGGCTGCTGGAGAGGAGTGAGGAGGGGAGGAGGTTGCTTTAGAAGTAATTGTCATGGCTGATGAAACTGTGCTTCCCTCTTTCCCCCCCTCCCTGCTTGCTGACCAGAAATAAAAGCTGTGCCTCAGCTGTGGCTTGAAAAGTTGCCTGACCTTTTCCCCTGTCAAAACTCTAGGGAATCAGAATCCATGTTGTCTGGCTTTACAGGATGTGGGTTGGTTGGTTGGTTTCTGTGGGTTCTTCCTCTTGGTTTTAATTCGATTCCTCATATTGTATCTGTGTATCAGCCAAATCCTTCTACTGCTGAGTCTTCCTTTTCTAAAGGTGGAGATCTTGCTTTGTGCCTACTCTTTAATCTCTTCACTAACCAGTACTTTAATAAGGTGATACTGGAAGGCAATTTTTCCATGATGTACCAGCCAAGGAAGAAGTATCCTTACTGAACTTGTCCCATGTGAGGAAACTTGAATGAGCTGTTCACGAAGGTTGATGTGTTGTAATGCACGTGCGGTGTCTTGTGAGCCAGATCCGTTCCCACTTACCATGTTACTTAAGGCCATCAGGCTCTTTCCATTCCATGAGCTCTACCCCAAGAAGGGTTATTCTTTCCACAGTATTCTTTCCCCTGATCTCCTTTTAATGCCTGAATGTGCTCTGGTTTACCCAAGGAAGGGAATGTGGCTTTTGCAGAGCAAAATAGAGAAGAGATGTAAATCAGTAAAACCACTAGGACATTTTTTTTTTTCCTTGACATTGAGACTCAGAAAAACAAAGCAGCAAAATCAGTATTTGTCTGTAATTAACATGAGGGAAACTGAGAGGGTAGCAAGAAGAGTAGAGAAAAGGGGAGAGCACGTCTTCTCCCAAGTTGAAGCCTCGGCTGTTACAGTGATGCCAGTGGGGATTCTAGTTAATTACGTAAGGACAAATTTTTCTTACAGTTACTAGTGAAATGGATTCCCTAATTCCATGGCTGTCAAACTTAGCCAGAGAACAGTGTACTAAACTGCGGTCAGTTTGGGCTTCAGAACACTGTTGAAAGGCTTGATAACTGCACTTGTGTCAAAAATAAGCTTTCTGTGTTCTCATTTTAAACACAAATGTGAGATATGGCTTAAGTCATCACATCACAGCAAACACTTGCATGAGTGTCTCTACTATTTTTAGCTGTTTGATCTGTATTTCTTGTCTTGCCTCTTTATTTTTAAATCCTCAAATAAGGCAAAGTAGAAATACAATGTAAATTGCTGAGTTAGCTGTTTGATAGCATTTAAAATAATATTTTTAGTAAATAGTATTACTTCTCAGAAGGGAAACTATTCAGGAAGCAATGAGTTCTCTTGGCACTGCAAATTAGGCTGACATTTTAAAACCAGAAATTGAGTTGGAGGGAGTGATTTGGTTCATGGGTGGAGCCCTCATGGACATAACATGTCGTGAAATGTGGGTTACATTTTTAAATGGAGCTCTAGCCAGGTTTATGAATTCAGAGCATTCTATTTATGGCTTCAGGTTTACGTGAGATGAAAGATGACATTTTGGCTGAATTTAGCCTTTGAGGTTTCTTGGTTTGTTTGAAGTAAAAATTCAGTGAAACTCAGCATGGACCTCAAGATATAAATGGAAAACAGGAATCGTGCCTGCATTTGGAAATAAAATTTCTCTGCAACTCTTTCAAAACTTAGTGGTTTTTGTGGTTTTGGTTTTGTTGTTTTTTTGGTTTGTTTTTTTTTTTTTTTTAATTAATTTAGTAGTGGGCAGAAAATGTAATTTCAATCTGCCACTTCAGTTAACACACTGATTGCACTGAGCAGCATGGGAATAAGTTGGAATCTATTTCTAATTCAAGCTACTAATGAAAATAGGTTTTATTCTTAATGCTTGAAATTGACATATGCATATCTAAAAATTTGTTTTTCTTGATACAGGTAGAATAATTGCCAGCTCTCTTCTATTTTCAGCAGACCCTTAACCATTTGTTGAAAAGAAAAGCCTTCAAGATGTGTTTAAAACAAACAAACCTAAAAAAGCAAAACAAGGAAGTGTCAAGTTTCAATGCTTTCAATAATCTGTTTGCTGCCTCCTTGTCTGAATTCCCTAATTATATTGCTGCAGAAGTGATCTAATCCCAGCAATGATTTGGGAAGAAAAAAATTATGTTACAGGTATAAAGAAACATGGTTTGCAAACTGTTTCCTTTATCTAAAACGAAAAGACAGTCTTCAGTATCCTTCTTTGTACAAGTCCTAGTTGTTGGGGGTTTTGTTTTGTTTTAAATAGGAAAGAAGTGTCAGAAAATAATTTTTTCCTTCCTCCTTAGCAGCCTGATCTTATAATTGTTTGTTACAAACTATAGTTTGGCGTGGTTATATTTACCAAGCTGGCATAAATGGCAATGCTTCCTTGGAAGGAAAGAAGAGTGATCCCTGAGGTTTGGGGATTAGCCTTCTCCTTTAAAACACAGTGCTGCAAAACCACTGTTGACCAAAAAAAAAACCAAACAAAAAAACAACAACAACAAAAAAAAACACAAAAAAAAAACCAAAACCCACCACATAGAAGCTGTGTTCAGTGTTTATTTTATTCTGTGTGGCTCAGTGTTCTCAGCTAAGGATTCAGTTACCTGCATCGAACTTCACAGTTGTTCCTGAGCACAAAACCAGGCATGTACAAGATACTGATAGTAGGAGCTTGCTCAAGCTAGCTGGTAGCAGTGGCAGACTAGAATGCAGTTCCTATCACCAAAGAGGATATAATGCAATTTCCTCTGAAGATCCATGTTATATATCTTTGGCACTGTCTTTCTGTATGGACTAAAATTACTTAGATTGCTTTTGATTGCTTTGCTCTTATTCTTGCCCTTGCAATTTGCCTCTGCTGACCTAAGGATTTCTTTCTGCCTCTGAAAAGATCCTGAAAACACCCACAATGTGCACAGGAAACGTAGCAAAAACTGCAACTACTTTGGGTCCCATATTTATTTTGGTTTTGTCCATTCAGCAAAGCAAAGTCATATTCTAAATCTTTTTTAAGTTGGCTTTCTTACCTCTGCATTTATCAGGCTGTGCTTAAAACAAGTTGCCTTTGACAGTGTTTCTGCAGTTTTTTCTCAACAATTTGGATTTTTCAGCTTGCCAAGGAAAACAATTTGTTTTGGCTGTATTTGCATGACTGCTTAGTAAAATACTACACATTCCTGATGAGTGAATAAGATGCTTAAAAAGTCCCTGGGTTCTTTGTGGTCATCTTGTTTTTAATATAGACTTATGCTCTGAGACCTGATTTTATAAATCATGACATTCTCAGTGTGTGATGCCTCTCTTTCAGAATATATTGTTTCCCATGAGTATATACAGCCAGTATTATGATTTGGTGAATTATCACCGCCATAAGACTAAAGTTTGGTCTAAATTTTTTAATCCAATAAACAAAATTCCTAAACACCTTAATATGGTCTTTTTAAGGAAAGATGGACATGCAACTTCCTAAAAATGGCAGTTTATAATATTATTTATATTTATAATTCAGAAAAATTATCAAGACAGAGCATCCTTTATTTGAACCCTTGCAGTGGTTTGGGACCAGAGGAGTAAGACCAAAAAGAACACAGACTTCTAGGTTTACTCTGCCTCAAAATACTGTTTTGTGCATGCTTTCACATGCACTCTCTCCCCCCTCTCTTAATGTGTTGAGAAAGACTTGCTCTTGCAGCATCTTAAATTCTACTGCTGTTAATAGATTTTATTTGAATTCCAATAACTTCTAGAAATTGCAGTTGGGACTGTAGTAGCCTGTCTGTAAACTCTTGAGAGTTTCTGGGCTGAACGGTTCCCAGAAATACAATTTGGACAAATGGTAGGAAAAAGAAAATATTTTTATTTTATTCCTTAGATAGGGAATTATAAGTACAGAAACTGCAGTTCATTTAAAGTCATACAAAATCTCTGAAAGCAGCAGGGGACTGAATCCCTGTCTGTAGAATCCCAAACTGTGCCTAAATCACAATTCCCTTTTGACCATGAAATCACACCCCAGTGCTCGGTGTTTGCTTCCCCAAGGTGGCAGCTGCTGGAGTGGCACAAGTGCTGTTCCCCTGCTGAATGCTGAGAGAGCCGGTGCGACTCACATTGCTCTGCCTCAGCCTGGGCAAAGCAAACACAGGGTGGCCCCTGCTACCCTAATACTCACTGGGGCCAGGAGAGATGTCCACTAAGATATTCTCATGGCTGGCAAACCTTAAAGAAAAGGAAATGGGTTTTTTTGGGGGGTAACTGTCTTTTAAATATTGTTTCCTTTTTTCTCCTGCTGACGCAACCAATTGCCAATTTGTGATCTGATGTAAGAAATTGAGAGCAGAACACTAATTAAAATCACATTTGTAGTGTCTAGTGACTCATTAGAGTGTACAGCACTACTCATTACTTAGATGTCAGCAAAGGGTGTTTCACGCATGGGTCTTCTCCCATCGCTGTGTGAAATTATCTGTTGTTTGGTTTGTTTTATCTTGCGGGGGAGGCTGTTTTATTGCCAATTTTTTGACTTGAAAGATACTGCCTATTAATCATTTTCTTTCATCAGCTACATTTCTTAGGGGTTTAAATGTGCTAAATAGCCTCGAAAGTCAAATAGAAAAGCATTATATATTTCAAGGAAATCAGAATATCTTGTGACTGGTCCACAGAAGTTCTTGCATTCCCAAGCTGAACGCTAGAAGTAGAATTACACATCTGACTTCTCAGAGGTGTATTTGCGTCATGCTGAGACACAGTGCTTTCAGAACCTGTTGGGGGAGTCCTGTCTTCTTTGCCTTCCTTGTAGAAGAACACAAACTCCCGAAGAAATATTTTCATTCGGATTATTCCATGTCAGGTTGTGAACTGTTTGATCTCCACAGCATACTGTGGCACAGATATGCAGTCCTAAATGTCAGGTGGTCTTGTCTCCTGAAATGGAAAGGTACACTCTATGGTCTCTGTACTGAGAGGACAAAGAGAACATCTTCTTCAGAACATGCATCCATGAGCGGGTTGGAAAGGCACAACAGCCTGACATTGTGCTGCAGTGCCGTTCTCTTCTCTGCACTAGAAGTGATGTGCCACTTCAAACCAGACCTCTGAGCTGGTATCAGGACTCATAAAAAAGAACATGAAATATCCCCACAGTTAGTGGCTTTAGCTCCACACCCTAAGAACTTCTCAGGAGGCCTGGCTTTGCATGTCTGTCTTGCTGATGTTTAAATGCAGAGCCATCATGCTGGTTTTTCTAATTTTTGTTCTAACAGACCCATGCTGCCCTTCCATCAGTGTTTTTCCTGGATTTTATTTCCAGCACTGTCCTGGTGGATCTGGAGTTATGAGAGCCCCACTGCCCTCTGGGCACTGACCTTTCGTCTCTCTTGGGCCGGCGGGTAAAGGAATCATTTCACTGAAAGTGACTCCTGCTGTGGTGGCCTTTAGCTACTGTCATCCCTAGTGTGAGCCCTGGGACAGGCTACTCAGAAGACAGCTGACTGTTGAAGGATAAAAAGTAGCACTGTTTCAATTCCTACATGACAACTCTTACACAACTAAAGACTTCCAAGATGGAATTTTTTTTAATCTGTCTTTTTTTTTTCCTCTTTGATAGTGGGGAAGTGCAGGTCTATTTTATATTGTGTTACGAGTTTTTTAAGCTGGGATTTTATCAGTTCTAAAGTCATAAAGCATCTTAACTTCAGGGTGATAAATCGCTATTCAGTAGTGCTGCCAAATGAGCTTAGGGAAATAAATCCCCATATTTTAATGTAGGAAATGGCAGTCACTGTAAATAATCTTCAACACCATTGCATCTATAGTTTGTATAAGCAAAATTTATCTAGGGATAAATCTTCTGCTGTTAGCTTTACGTCATGACTTTTGTTTAAAAAAAAAATAAAATTGGAGCACTAGGGTTTTTTCCTTAGTTTTTTGCAGGCAGCATGGGGTGTTGAACTGTTTGGTAAGAATTGTGTGTATCCTTGTACTCACCTTTTTCTAGCTGAGCTATAATTACTTCCAGCTTGTTTATGTTCTGCATCTTTTGATAACACAGTATATTCTTAATGAAAACGTGAAGCTTGATGCTTCCTTGCATATAACCTTGGAAAAATAATATATCTAGCTCTTTAGAAAGGTCAGATGTAAGTCCATGAATCAAATTATGTGTAGGCAGCTGCTGACTGTTTAAAAAAAAAAAATGTTTTATAAATAATCAGTTGCTGGGTTAACACTTGCTCTTTGATGAGAAGTTTCTGAATATTAACTACTAGGCGTGTGAGACCTGCTAGATCCAGAGTCCCTTTGAACTTAACATGCACAATAATGTAGGACTCAAGATCAAACACTTATAGTGAAAATTATATGCAACTAGGACTCGTTTTAGAATCAGGCCCTATTGCTGTTTTATTCAGGAAAGGCTGGGTAATGAGAATGGGGAAGAAACATCAGAAATGTGTAATGAACTTCTAAAGTATCTATTAACCTTTTTTCGGAAAAGCTACAAGACCTCTGAGTTTTTTCAAACCCAATCAAGCCCATGATGGCAACAGCATAGCTCTAACAGTAAATGCAATTTTTGCATTATGTGTTCCCTTTTACAAACAAAAGTCTAGACATGGGGTTGTTCTTGCCTGGCACTTGCTATGATGCTGTGTTCCTAAATACACTTAGAGGTTTCTCAAAGTGAAATAAGGCTTCATTTTTATTAACCTAAAGCATATATCCAGCTAGTTGACAATCATTTTACTGAAGTGGTGGTAAGTAAAATGAACATTTTGAAGTAGTGTTCGCTTTTGGGTGTCTTTTGCAAGATCTGTGGCCACTTGCTTCCTTGAGCCAGTGTTACCTCTCAGAAGTGAGTACAGCTATTTGCACTGCAAGTGAAAACACAGCAAGATTCTGGAGTAGGTGAAGAACTGGTCCTGCTGGAGTTGTTTCTTTTCCTTCAGAGGGGCATTAGAATTGTAAAACAACTTGCCTATGCGTGCCCATTACATCTAATCCTTTATCTTGGAAGTAGATGGAATTGTATCCAAGTATTTCAAAGACCGTCATGGAAGATTGTCTTTTAAACTACACTGCCAAGCTTTTTTTGCTTAATATTTTCATGTAAAACATCTATGACTTTCCAAATGCATTTGCAGCTGTTCTGATGTTTTAGTGTCGCTATTCTAATGTTTTAGTGCTGTGCCTGCTGTGTGCTGCTGTCTTGGATGACACTGAGTAACCTGAATATGATTGCTTTCTCTGACTCCTCTGCAGCAGTTGTAGGACTCTTATATTTGCTTGCAGTCCATACTTTTAAAAATTATTATTTTTATGAAACTACAAAAACAGACAGTTAGTGAGAAAATAAGTTAGCTTTGCTGTGGTGTCTGTTGTTTTGGGGTTACCTCACTGTGGGCAGAGGTGTTATGTGTATGCATCAAGGTCAGAAGGTCAAAACTGTGTCTTTGTGAAGGATTTTGAAATACTGTTTTTCTTTAACCCTGAACAGAGTCAGATGGAGTTCAGTGTTGCATCTCTGTCCATACAAGAACAAGGTGGTGCCCAGTTGCAAAATGAACAGAGGCAGCCCGTTAAAGCAGCACCTGGAGTCCAAGTCCCTAAATCTTCTCAGGCCAATAAGACCCCTGGATCTGATGGGTTGATAGCATCCAGAAAGGAAGAGGAGTCCTCTTTCTGGAAGATAAATGCAGAGCGCTCAAAGTTTGAAGGAGACAAGTCTGAATTCCAGTCCCTGACACCCAGCCAGATCAAGTCCATGGAAAAAGGAGAGAAACCCCTTCCCTCTTTTTACAGACAAGAGTCTACTCCAAAGGATATGACAAAAGCTGAGAAGCCCAGCATAACTAAACCAGAGAAGTCAGTCGCCCCCAGCCTACCTTCTGTATCCCTCGAATGGGAGAAACCTCGACCTACTCAACTCCCCACTAGTTCTCTAGATGACTTCTTTCTTCCTGACCCACCACAGGATCTGGCATCTTCTAGGACAAACAAGGAAGATACTGATGGTACTATACTTACAGACCCACAAATGCCTGGACAGGTAAGTACTGCTATATCCTCTGTCCTTAGATTTAAAAACCATATAATGCATTAAAATCTGATAGGGCCACTCTGAAAGATGAGGGACTCCATAAAGCATTAAGCCATAGCTAAGCTTGCTGGCTTTTTACCTTTCAAATGTGAAGATGTCTATTTAACCTTTTATTTAAAAATCTGTTTAACATGTTAACTTCAATTAAGAATTTTTTAACACTTAGGATAAAGGTATAATTTAAATATAACACCAGAAATGCTGACAAGTGGCTAATTGATGGCAAACTACCTAACAACTTGCTATATTAAGTAAAAGAGGTTGTGGAGGGGTGTTTTGGTTTGTTTGTTTGTTTGTTTTTGAAACAGCAAAATCCTTAATGGAAAGAATAAGTTTTGTAACTTGAAAAGTTGATAAACTAGAGTCCAGGCTAGGATACTTTATTGGTACACACAGCATAGTGGTGAATGGTAAACTAGTTTCTCAGCTGTTTCAGACCGTAGCCTGACAGCCACTTCCAAGTGTTCTGTCCCAGGCAGCTGGGCTGCTTTCAAATGTGTTTTCTCTCAAAGTCCAAAATAGAAATAGAATGAGCTTCCAGAATTAGCCTTCTCAGTGTTTTTTTTTAATAAAAAAACCCAAACAACCCAACAACAAAAAATAACCTTAAGCAGCTCAATAGCCAGTTGAAGCTATTTTAAAAGCAGATGCTGATCTGTGAGAAAAGAAAGAGAACAGCAGGATGTGAAATAGTGAAGGAAAGCAAAGAAAGAGATCTGAAGCTTTAAAACTGTGAGGTAGAGGAGGGGAGTGCAGTTCTGTTTGGAATCTGTGGCATCACTAGCAGTAGCCTGACACGTTACTGTACACCTTCAGCACATGGCATAGCTTTTTCTCTACTGTATTTTCCCAAGTGTAATTGTTTCAATTCCAGACAAGAGGTCAGCAAGATACAGGATGAGGCAGCTAGTTGCAGGAAAATTGGCAGCACTTAGGAGAGAACAATACTTAGATCACTTCAGTATTTTAAGCCCTATGTTTAGTTATTTTTCTGAAACTAAGAGATAATGCTTCTTGAGCTATTCTGCTACAAAGTGTGACCACAGTAGACCTTTAATTTAAATTAATGATTTGCTAGTTTTAATTACTTTGTGATTATTTTTTTTTTCAAATTAACTGAGATAGTTTGAAAATCCTGATTATTCTCTCTGTGGAAAAACAACCCTCCTATGTCAAAATGTGAACAGAGTAGCAGAGAATTTTATGTATGACAGAATTTTCTTCCTTTCCTCTTTTCTGGATTATCTTCCCTGTTCTGGGAAGCCATGCTTCCAGAGGCTTACCTGTGCCTCTTGCATACTCTTCCTGAACACTATAATCACTTTAAATGTCATGGCTAAAAGTGCAACACTTCAGGAGTTAGCATTTTCTTAATAGCCTAGTAAATAAGTTGTCATCAAAGTTTAAACTGTGTAGTTTTCCAGAAGCAACTGACTGTAATTGCAAGAGACAATCTGTTGAATTAGTGATGCTTGCCTTCTGTGTTTGTTTCTCTGCAATTCCCACTGTAGTCTAGAAGATTGATCTTTATGAATTTTTCCACCAGGAAAAAAAAAGCTTTTTGCCTGCAGCCCACGAGAAGAATTATATTTTTATCTGGAATTGCCTTTTTGGGCATTGTGCGTATTTTTCCAGAAATTCTAGCATTTTATGGTGTAGGTACTTAGGTGTCCTAGAGCAAGGTGCAGACAACATTTTAAATTTTATTTTGTAGGTAGGCAGTCAAATACTGAGTTTTTAATACCATAGCTAACAACTAAATATTATTCCTTTTTTTTCCCTTGCAGACTAGTACAAGCAATGTTATCTTGAAGACTGGCTTTGATTTTCTAGACAACTGGTAAAAGATACTTCAAAACAGATCAAACCAATTTTGAGAAAGGGGTGAAGTACCTTTCTCCTAATATGTTAATTTACTAGCATTTGTGTCTTTTTCTAGAAGTAACTTTCAAACTCTTAAATGTTGCCTTTGTATAAACTTTTGTAACACCGTATGAGTTTTTGTTTTTTAAACAGTGAAGTGTGGTTTCATTTGGATATTTTTTTAATATCTGTTAAAATTTTTGGTAGCTACTGTATTGAGAGGATGGGAGAAATTACCATACACGTGTTAAAGAAACACAAATGAGAGTCTCTGTCCTAGAAATGGAACCTACAGGACCAGATTGCTATTTTCAATCGAAACCTTGCTAGCATGGCTTGTAAGAAATAGTGTTGCACATGCAATGGTTCCAGGTAAGAAAATCACTCCATACTTCAGATAGCTAGCAAAAACAATATGAAAAACAAACATACAGAATTGCATTGATTTGTAGATTTTGTTTTGTTTGAAAGTAATTTTTGTACCACTTACTGAAAACACTTTTCTTCTGAAGAGAGCAAAGGCATTGCCAAAATGATGGATCCAAAGAAGCACTGTGTTTGTACCCTACAGATCCACTACAATAATGTGAGAGTGTTAGAAAAATTACCTGCAGAAATGACAGGTGTTTCTGGTCTCTGGATTAAAGACTCGGGGGTGGGTAGAGGAGAGTGGGACAACACCTAATGAATTGGAGAAATTCTTCAGGGAACACAAGCTTAACAATTTCACTGCCTCCTTACTAGAGCATAACTCTTCATAATACCAGTGCTGTAACTACAGCACTGAGAATTTCTGGAGTGTAGATTACCTTGGTGTCAGGAAACCACTATGTTTATGGGAGGTCATAGCAGTGTAAGGCTTTTTTGATTTTAAGCAGCTTATCGTCTCAAGGACTCATCAACTTTGGTGCTTTTTCCTCCTTGTGGGTACATTCTCTTTAGTGTTCAACATCTGGGTTACCTTTGCTCCTGAGGTGCAGAGGGGCATCTCAAGGTGGCCCTCGGCAGGCTTGCCTCCAGTTCTGCTTTTGAATGATCTTTGGTGTTTAAAATGTAGAGAACAAGAGTAGCTGTTGTTTGAATCTGTTGTCTCTGAAATGCAGCATGATTTACACACTGATTCTCACTGTGTTTACCTCACCTTGAAGCCTTAATTCCCCTACGCACAGCCAGTGACTGGTCTGCTCCAATGCCAAAGGTTTGACTTTTCCCTTTACCTCAGCAATAGTCCCATAGCATTTGTTTGGGGTAGAAGGCAAAACACAGGGCTCTAATGGGTCCCAGCCAAGGCTATAAGAAGGTCACCATCTTCTAGACTGTAATTGTGCTAGGCTTCTCATGGATTAGCACTTGACATTTGGTTCGGTGCCAGGAGCAGTTAAATGTGCAGAATTGGATATGGCAGGACTTTTTTTGGCCAGTTACAGGAAGAGTTTGCAATGTCCTGGAAGAATCCTTGCCTCTAATTGGTGTGCTGCTTGCTATGAACAAGCAGAGTATGCTGATAGAGCATTAAAACTTAACTTGTTGATCAAGGAAAATGCTGTAAGCATATCCCCTCTCCCCCCCTCAAAAAAAGTAGAACCGCCAAGCCCAAAACCTCCAGTTTTTCTAGTGTTTTCTTAAGAGATTTCTTAGCTAAAGGGGAAGATTGCCACAGAGTAGAAGTCATTGCATAGTCTTATTTATAGACTTCTGAAAGCTTCTTTACATGCTTTCTGAGATGTACAAACTCCTGTAATTCATGGATATTATCTCTGCATTCAGCAGTTCAGAAAATACTTGCTGTTACCACCATGGACTTTACTGCTGTTTTTTAATTAGCTGCACTTTTCTAGTGTTTCCTATAAGCATCCAGCATTAATATAGCTTAGCACAACTTTAGCACAAATTCTTTGGGTGTATAGACTTTGCATTGACTTGCACCTTCTTTTCAAAACTGACAAATGTTACTCTTGGGGTTTACAGTTACCACTGAATCTAGTTTTCTGTACATTCAGCTGCTGAAAAGTTGTAAATCCAAAATGAAGATGCACATTCTAATCTTATTGTGATTTGGGGAGATCTGAAAACAAAGTCTTCTACTGTTGAGGAGTGTTACTTTAAATCTCTGTTAAATACCTTAAAGCTTCTTAGGGAAGAACCTGGGCTGCCTGTCTCTTCCATCGGCTAACTCAACCCTAACACACATTGGGACCAGCTGGTAGAACATGCTGCAGAACTTTTTACTTATCCTGGTAGGTTTTTCCTGTGCTTTGACAAGAGTTGATGCTCTTTCTTTCTTGAATATGTTTTTATTAAACATTCTTACAAAAAAAAATTGTACTTGGTCACATTTTATATTAACAATGTTTTAATAAAGTCACTTTAAATAGAACATTTAAGCATTTTGTGCTGCTTTGTGTTGTTCCTTATACTCTGCTTTCCTCAGTGCCACTGGAGTTGTTTGGGGCATCTTGAATCCACCTGAGAGGCAACCAAGAATGATTTGGTTTTGAACTTAAAAACTGAATTTTTTAGATCAGAAAAAAAAATTCAGCAAACATGCTTCAGCTGTTTTTTTCAAGCTTTTAAGTGACTCTGTTGGGGAAGTATCCTTGCTTTATCACTTCATCGGACAGCTGGGGACAGGATGAGATTTTGGGAAGACCAAAATCTATTTATACTTCACTGTAGTAGACTTAAACCTGACACATGCTCCA